>APFE030095589.1:84951-146574 GCA_000404065.3 Pinus taeda | reverse complement strand
AAGCTTGACACTCTATTGTACATATTTTATCTGCATTTTTGGCAAAGGAAAGACCAGGGTTTTGCAACACTATATGGGATTCATGTGGCTTTATGTGTTGATGGTGTGCTTCTTTCAGTATTTGTAAGTTGTTTATGTGTACCACTTTCCTTCTCTTACCTTCTGTAATTGAACAAATGAAGTGTTAAGGTAGAATCCATAATTTTCTATGCTATGCCTTTAAGTTTGTTTGATTTTCCATGTTTTCATCTATTTATGGAGAATCCTTGAAAGTTTCTTGCTCTCCTTAACTTCTCACCAGTCAGATCTAGCCATTCATTCTCTTTAAAGGCATCAAACAATCGCCTATCTTGCCCCAAGTAGACCTCTGCAAAAACTATGCCTCATCCCCGCACCCAAAATTGCCTTTCCCTTGAATTCAATAAAACTTCAAAAAATCAATTTCAAAATCCTTGTACTTCATACCTAGCCTAAAATTAGGTATCAATTTAGTCATCTCAAGCCTCATTGATCATCTTTAGCCGAGATTGACCCGGAGAGAGCCCTCTCCTGTCCTCGTAGGGCTAGCTACGAGCCTGAGCATGGTTTGATGTAGCCTTGAGTTTTACCTTATTTCAGCCTAAGGTAGATTTGAGCGCTAACAAGTTGGATCCATTGCTTGACCAAATATTCCCACAAGTATCATTATCATCCAGATTGCCTCACATGATGCTTGACTTGCAGCCATGTATTCAGCTTCTGTCAAGCTACGTGCCATACACCTATGCTTCATGTTGTACTAGGAAACCACTGCAAACCCAACACTGAAAATTCCACCTGATGTGCTCTTTGGTTGGATGGACTCCCTACCCAATCTACATCTGTGAAGCCACACAAATTCACTCCCTCTATCTGTTTGTACCACAATCCATATTGGGTAGTGCCTCTTTAGGTACCGTAAAACTTGCTTAGCTACCTTCCAATACAATTTGGTTGGCTTAACCATAGCTTGGCTTAGTTGGTTGACTGCATAGCACATATCTAGTCGTGTGTTCACAAGATACATCAGTGAACCCACTAGTTTTTTTTAAATTGTATCATCAACCCCTTCACTTGAAGTGGCATCCTCCTTCCTCTAGTTGGTTGTTAGAGGTGTCCCCATGGGCTTGCAACTCTCCAATTGAAAGCTCTGCAGTATCTCGGTGGCATACTTTCCTTGAGACACACACAATTCCCATTGCCTTACCATACTTCCAACCCAAGGAATTAGTGCATGAGACCCATGTCTTTCATCTCAAATTCCCTTGCAAGGTCATCCTAGCAAGAGTTAATCAACTTCTCATCACCTATCAATATTAAATCATCAACATATAAAACAATGATAAGAAATTTACCTTCTACCAAAATATGATAGAGGTTCACAACTATTTCACTTTTGGTGAAGCCCAATCCAGTGAGATAATTGTTGATCCGAGTGTACCAAGCTCGGGGTACCTGTTTGAGATCGTACAAATCTCACCTGAGTATGCACACATGAGACTCCCGACCAAATGTCTCAAAACCTTCTTGTTTCTCGATGTACACTTCCTCCTCAATAACACCATTGAAAAATGTTGTTTTTACATCCATCTAGTGGATCTTCCACCCCATCTATGCAACTAATGCAAGAATTGATCTAATGGATGAATACCTTGCTACTGGAGAAAAGGCTTCCTGATAGTTAATTCCCTCAACTTGAAAGAATCCTTTGGTCACGATTTTGTCCTTATACTTATCCATGCTTCCGTCTGTTGTATGTTTAACATTGAAGATCCATCTCGTACCCACAACTGATTTATCTGTTAGCCTTGGGACCACTTCCCAAACATTTTTCTTCGTGATGGATTTGTATGCTTCCATAATTGCATCAACCCAAACTTGTTTATCAATTTCTTCCTCAAAAGAGGATGGCTCAACCTCTACAAGCTCAGTCATTAGAGACAGTGTACCTCTCAGGTGACCTCCTTTTCCTATGCAAATTTGAAGGAGCTCCCACATCCTCCTTTGCATCTTGCACTAACCTACCAACTTCCCTAGTTCTTTTTCTACCTTCTCTAGATGGTTTTTCTTAAGTGGGTGTCTCCATTATGCCTCCTCTATGTTCCTCCATTTGTGGCTACTACACAACTTCTTAAGGCTCCTTCTGAGGCTCCTTCTTTGGGGCTAAAATCTCTTCTTCTAGGGGGATTTAAATCTCCCTCTCAAGAGAGCACTGCATCACTATCTCCTCATCAAATTTTACATCCCTTCGCACAGTTGTCATTTTCAGGGAAGGTAAGTACACACAGTAATTTTGTGGAGTTTTTATGTAACCCACAAAAACCCCCAACTCTACTGTCAACTCAATTTTCTTCCTCAAATATTTGGAGACATGGAAGTAAACAAAGGCTCCAAAAATTCTAAAATGAGACACATCCATCTTTCTCCCCGAGAAATCCTCCTTCAGTGTAATCATACCAAGAATCTGATGAGGACTCCAGTTCTGCAAGTATATTGTTGTGTGGCATGCCTCTGCCCACAAATGCAGTGGTAGGCCTTGGTCATGTAGCATAGCTCTAGCATCTCCAACAATTCATTGGTTCTTTCTCTTAGCAACCCCAGTTTTTTTGTTGGTTGTGGGGTGTTTTCAGCTCTCTTTGAATTCCTTCATTCACATAGAAATGGTTGAAGTCATTCAAAACATACTCAAATCCACTTTCACTCCTGAGATCCTTCACCTTCTTACTGGTCTCTTTCTCAACCAGTGCCTTGAATTCTACAAACTTTTAGAATGTCTCATCCTTCTTTCACATGAAGAAGATCCAGCACTTTCTTGAGAATTCATCAATAAAAATAATAAAGTACTTATCTCTGGAAGTGGAGGTTATCAAGAAGGGTCCACAACCATCAGATTAGACTCTTTCCAAGACTACATGTGCTTTGCTGTCTCATTCAAGGAATGTGGATTTCACATATGTCCCTAAGGTACAACCTTCGCAAACATCATGCTGCTCAAGTGCTCTTTTAGGGAGGCCAGTGGTTATTTTCTGCATAATTTTCAAGGCACCATGATGTAAATGGCCCAATCTCCTGTTACATATTTCACCAACATCGTGACTCTGCGCTTTCTCTTCCTTATTGCTTAATGCAACATAAACTTCCACATCCAACTTGTACAGGTTCTTCACACGAACCTTGATTTGCTTCACCTCTCCTGTGGTTTTGTGCCTCATAAAGGCTTTACCTTTATTGAAGATTGCATCATAACCATGGTCTTCCAAAACGTCTATAGAGATGAGGTTCTTCTTTAGGCCAGGAATAAACATAACATATTTGAGTCAAAAAGCGGATCAGAACTCCCTCTTAAAGGTTATTGTACCAATCCTGGTAGCATTGTATCTTCCGTCATCCCCAAGCTCAATATGCATCTGGAGATATTTCTCCTCCATGTCACTGGAAAACTCTCTATACCCTCTCATGTGGAACGAGGCACCTGAATCCAAGTACCACACACTCCCCATCATTGTGTTCGTCATGCAAGCGATGAGGGTGAAGTCTAACTCGAACTATGAATCCAATGCTTCACCTACTTCTTCTCTTGGGTTCTTCTTACTAGACTTTTTGTGTGGAAATTTTGTAGCATAGTGCCCAAATTCATGACAATTGAAGTATTTTATTTTGGAAATGTCTTTCTTCTTACTCCCATGGCTATATTCTGGTTTGATTTGAGATTTCTCTCCTTTTCCCTTCTTTCCCTTTCCAACTAATGCAAAATTTTATTCATCCTCTCCCTTGGATGAGGTTCCATCTCTGATATTCCACCTAATCTCTTCTTGTACCAAATCAGACCATAAGCATTCCCAATTCGATAATTTATCCCTCTTATTCACCGAATCCTAGTAGCTATGACAACTTTTGGGAAGGCCTAGAAGAGCTGGGCTCACTAATTCATCTTTTGCAACATTCACACCAACCCCTCCAAACTCATCATGAACTTGTGTAAATTTGGTGGGATACTGCAGAATAGTGTCATTCTTCTACATCTTGATATTTCGAAGTTTGTCTTTGAGTGCCAGTTTTCTATGGTCACTTCTATTCTCGAATAGCTTCGTCAATTCCTTCCACATTGAGAAAGGAGTTTATTTCCCATGGATATTTGAGACAATGTGGTCTCGCACTCCCTCCAATATTGATCTCCTTGCATTGGCTATATCTTTCTTCCATTGGGCTAGGTTTGTGCATCAGTTGATCCTAGTTTTAGAACGTTTGTCTTAATATATTCCATCAATTCGTTGTCATCAAGAACTTCCTTTATTCTATCCTTCCAGACTATGAAATTTGAACTACCCTCTAATCCATACTCCAATCTTAGGCCATTGAAAGACAGTCTCCCGATCTTGAAGAAAAAATTGTCACACTCACTCTACCTGCA
This sequence comes from Pinus taeda, assembly GCA_000404065.3. NCBI lineage: Eukaryota > Viridiplantae > Streptophyta > Pinopsida > Pinales > Pinaceae > Pinus > Pinus taeda. The sequence continues at coordinate 142,145 of APFE030095589.1, read as the reverse complement.
CTCGCACTACCTACACTCACACTTCCTGCACTCAAAATTCTTGAGAGAGAAGTTCAAAATATTGGTTCTGATGTGATTTCAGGGCTCTAATACCATGTAGAAATATGGTGATATAATTGCAACTGCTCGGGAAATTTAATCTAAAATCAAGAGACGCAATTCTACTCTACTGATATGCGAAATTTAATTCACAATTTAGAACAACATTCGCAAACATGCAATAAGAAAAACCACACATGCACAATATTTTTCTAGGGGAACCCAACTAGGAAAAACCCCTCAAGCCTATTGCATTAATCAGATGAATGAGAATATATTACAATTTCTTTCCCGCTCTGAGCATAACATGCAAGTAAATAGCCTATCTCTCTGCTCAATGAGAGGCTCCAACGTAGACTTAATCAATTTTTGAATTAGCTTGAGCCCTTATTTCCTTGCGCAAATCATGAGGAATTAGCCCCTATTTCTTACAAATTTTTCCTCCAATTGATCGCGCAATTCCCAAGTATTGATCATCTGATTGCATGCAACACATGTACACTCAAACTAGTTTACAACTACTTGTTAATTGCCTTGGAATCTCCAACGCAGTTGAGGAACTCAAATTTCTTGCATGCACTAGCTATTTTGAGCTAATTGATCAGTTAATTGGATGATCACCAAGACTTTTGTCCCGTTGCACAACTGACCTTCCACTAGTTCTATCAATAGTTGGAACTAGTTTAACTGAATACAACTGGAAATAATGGAACTGGATTACTAAAATTTAGCAATCACACATTCTTAACTAAACTCTAAGCCCTCTAACTCGAATTTACTGAGTTAACTGAGTGACAAGATCCATGTCACCTCAATTAACTACCTCCAAGTTGTCTGTTGATGTGGAAATTCGAGTTTTCTCAATTTGACCAAGGCAAATTCAAATTGAGAATTTCTTGTTGGACTTCTCAACAAGTTGGGAGGGATCAATAAACACATCATTCTTGTCTTATTTATGACGAAATAATGGAGGATTGGGTATGCATTTGATAATAATACCAATACTCTTTGAGGATGAGGTAGGGCATCCAAAATGTAAGAGTAGTCAAAGAGGAAATTCCTTGAGGATGTGGTAATCCAAGACAGGATTGATCCTAGAAGGACATACCTTGTGAACATCTGGATGGGTATGTTCCTTGAGAGACAATGATGAAGGTGTCTATAAATCAATTGTCTCCCCATCATTGTGCTCTAATCTCGTGGAGAGATATATTTTTTAGTCAAGATCTTACTATGTGTGATATTGGTTGATATGATGAGATGGCTTACCAATATGAATCTTCTTATGAGAATTCCATAGTATGATAATGTCCAAGTACCTTATATGTATTATGAATACCTCCCTAGTTAAGAGGGAGTGTTGAAATATGTAACTAGGCCCAGTCTTCATAAATATGAAATGTACCCTTGATCCTTGTATATTGTAAAAAGAAAGAAAAAATATTATTATTATTTTTGTAGCATGGGTTTCATACTCAAGGTCAATTTATTTGTAGTTCAACCACCCATTTAGTGCTTCTAGGGTTTTCCAAGGAGACAAGAAGTTAATTCAGTCATTGTTGTATTAAAAACCCCATTGGGCACTTTATAGCATGTAAAAGAAATTTATTTAGAGTCAAAAGAGTCAAATGTCCTCCAAGACCAAATCAACTTGCAAGAAGGGAAGTCGGCCTACAAGTGACAAGTTGGCCTCATGAAGAGAAAATCAACCTCACAAAAAGCCTATTATATAGGAGCTTGACCTCATTTGAAGTGGCAATCTGAGAATTTTGTACAAGGACAAGAAAGAGATCAAGAAAAGAGCAAAGAAGAGGAGAAATAAAGGACAAGAAAGTGAATTGTTTGGAGACTGTTTTGGGCTACTTCCTCTCACACATGTGAATAAAATTAAGGCATCTTCTAGTTGCAGCAACACCGAATTGCAGCCACCACAAGGATCTGAATCTAGTGTTAAAATAATTAAGTTTTCAAGGTGAATTGCAAGGAAGAAGTGGCAATCTAAGCGAAGGAGAGAGAAGGATAAAATTTCCAAGTTTTCCCACATGTGTGAATTAGGGTTTTTGCTGCAAAGGCCGAAAATTGCAATCCTGAAGCAACAGCAGAATTCTAAAGAAGAGGTTGAAATATGAAGTTCTGAAGAAGTTTGACTTGGGGTTGACTTTTTTAGAAGTAGGTTCATCAAGAAGAGGTTTTGAATTGGTCTTGGATGAGTCTTTGTCAAGGGCCTTAGGCCTTGGAATTCATCATTTGAAGATTCTATAAGAAGAGAATAATTCTTGTGGGTTTTCCTCTCAAGAGGAGAGGTTTTGGCCCCGGATTGCAGCCTATATCTTGTGTCCTCTTGTCCTATTGATCTTCTGATTGTTTGGTAGTTGTTTGATGATAAAAAAACACTATGATGATTATCAAGTAAAGAAGAATCTAACTACATAGTACATCAAGTTAAGTAAAAGAACATCACAAGAAGTTATCAAAGTAAGAGAAATCACTCTAATCTAGTTGCCCTTGATTTCTCAACAATTAGGACAACAACATAATTCTCCACAAATTGTCTTTTTACTCTGAATCAAAATTCACAATGCTTATATGAATTTTAAGGGCTGCAATTCAATACAAGAGTAAAATTTTTAAAATTGTATCACCACATTTGGCCCAAAAGTGTAACCCATCTTCATGCATTCACACAAAACATTCACTACCCTTCTATGCTACGCACGAGAAAATGTGGGCCCCGCTCTAATATTAAATGAAGTTTCCTTTTAATGTGTAACTATTAACTATGTTCAGTACAATGTATGAATTTGTACCTTATCATTTAGTGAAACATATGAAAAAATTTTGATGTTTCGTGATAATTCTAAGGCACATTGTTGAGAAGCCATATGTGTGAAATGCAGAGATGTTGATAAGAGCTATGTGCAGAGATAAACGAAAGTGGAGAAGCAGTACGAATAATAAAATTTTTGACTCCACTTTCGTACTCTATACAAAGATAACATTGACTGCCCTTCTGCACTACACATAATTAAATGTGTGTTTCCCCTCCGCATTCCGCACTTCCCGCACTTATGCAAACATGTAAATAACAACAAATTGTGGAAATGTAAGTTGCTTTTGAATAATGAGAAAATGCAGACCCTGCAAAAAGAAAGATAGACTTGGTATCTAAGACACAATGTTGAAGGGCCACATGTGCGAAGTGCGAAGGTTCCAACAATAGCTACATGTAGAGATAAGCGAAAGTAGAGAAGCGCTTCGTATAATAAAATTTTAGATTCCACTTTTGCACTCCACACAAAGAAAATTTTCACTACCCTTCTACATTGTGGCCTTAGCATCTAATATCAAATGAAGTCTCCTTTTAACGATTAACTATGTTCAATACGATGTATGAATCTGTACCTTCACATTTCATACAATTTATCAAAAAACCATGGAATGATTGTATCTTCTTCTAAAACTAACACAAAATAACTTCTTTGTGAATAAGAAAATATTAGAAGAAACGAAACAGCAATGCAACAATGCACAAGAGCGGAGGTGTCAACAAGATCTATGTGTGGAGATAAGCAAAGGTGAAGAAGCATTTTGTATAATAAAAAAATTCACTCTACTTCCACACTCCACACAAAGAAAATGTGAATTTCCCTTATGCATTGTGTCGTTGGGTTGTGTTATATTCTTTCCACGACTAACCTACATAGTGAACTGGGGGACTGGAGGGGGGGCGGAGCCCCCCCTTCGTTGCGCCGATTGTGCAGCGGGGGGGACACAGGGGGGGCGACAGCCCCCCTTGTCCAGGGGGTTTGAGGGGGGTAGGTAGCCCCCCTCTACGAGGTCCGAGGCAGTGCCCCTAGAAAAAAAAATTGGACCCTATATTAGGTTGGGCGAACCTACCTATTGTTTTTGGTCCATGGTTTTGGACGCGATGGTTTTTAGTCCATGGTATTGGATGCTTCGGCATGTATATATATATGTATTGTAACATTGAAATGAATATAATGAAAAATCAAGCTGGTAGTCCCAATTTTGGGATCCAAGGGAAAATCTCTGTGTATATGTGTTTTATGTGTTATGCTCTCGCATTGTTTATTTTGTGTGTTTTAGAATTCGTATGCAGGTAATTTCTGTACGAGTTTAAAACCTACATGTGCTCTAGAAAACATAGGCCCTACTCTAATTTTAAATGAAGCCTCTTGAATCTGCATAATGTATGAATACCTTAGCATTTCATACAATGTATCAAAAAATCTTGATATTTTGTTATAATTCTAAGACACATTGTTGATCGACCACATGTGCGAAGTGTGGAGGTGCCAACAAGAGCTACTTGTGGAGATAAATGAAAGCGCAGAAGCGCTATGTACAATAAAAGTTTTGAATCCACTTTCACACTCCGCATAGGGAAAGTGTTCAATGTCCTTTGTAGAAATTCTCACTGTAGATCACCTGATAATGCAATATACTAAAGCAAAATACTTGATCTACTTCTACAAACAACCTTGTGGAAGCTTAAATCGATTTTGAGCAAGATCAATTAGAACACATATAATAGAGAATGAGAAATCAATCACACATTGACACAGAAGAAAACTCTGGGGAAACCCTCAGCTAAAAACCCCGATCTCTGTATTACCATACAAGTGGAAATACGTCCGGATTACACAAAGCTTTAGCTCACAAGCTATCCAGCTCTCAGTACAATCCCTCTGCTGCTCATATATAGTCAAAGGCTTCTCACAAACCTTCTCCTCTGCCCTCCAAGCCTCCTATTTCCTTGTGCAGTTTCTCTTGGTGTCCAATGCTACCACCTGTGTGAATTCACCTCTCACACTACTCACTGAACTCAGAAGTAACTGCGTAATCCTGAAGGAGATAATTCCTTCTGTATGGATGAGTTTCCTATATAGGAAAAATCCCCCAACTGATACTATATTGTCCCTTCCTCTAATCTCAACTGGGTCTCTGACTGAACTGACATGCATGAGTTATTTATGAGAGAATATTCAGTTATCTAAAGTGCAACAGTTACATGCATGCATGCATTAACTAACTGAACTCACAATTAGTTCAACAAACTATTTGAACTAATCTAACTGGACTTAACTCAAGTAACTAAGCTAACTAATTACAACTCATCCTTATCCCTTTAACTAAGGGATAAATTCCTCAACCAATGGAGAAATTGTTGCATGTCTTCACATAGACTTCATGTTTGATTTCCTACAACTAATTAACTCAAGATGAATTAATTAATTATTTTACAAACAGCTACTAAGATCAATTTTGAATTTTACTTCTCAATTTTAGTTCAGGGAATAATTAAAATTGGAATCTATCTCGAAATGCTATTTATAGTAATGTTATTTTTAGCATTTCCAATTTTCATTCCTTGTTGCTATATCCAACACTGGTACCTAAGATGTTATTGATAGCATTTCCATTTTTAGCATTTCTTGTTGCCATTTTCAACACTCCCTCTCAACAATAAAGGCATTCAACTCGAACCCGATCCTGAACCTTTGGAATGTTCTGCATGCAACACTTCTACCAAGTGTTGTGGCTCCAGCAACTCTAGAAACAAAAACCCAACTGACCTCCCTGTTGGGCTAGAAACATCCTCTAATGCTGAAGCTCCCTCTGCCACTGACAAGTGCTCCCTCTGTGACCTCTGAGTTGTTGCAACACTCCATGCATCTCGCACCATTGCACACCTCTTTGTGCCATCCTGCACTGGTGCAACACTCTTGTGCCTCTCGCATTGTTGCAGCCTGCTAGCTCTACACTGTCTTGGGATTCCTACATTGTAGCTGTCTCTACCGCTCCATCTGCATCTACCTCTAACCACTCAATCAATCCTGCTACTCCTCGTCAGGGCTCTCGTAGCAAGGTCTAATCAAAGAGGTTGGGTACCTTAATGATCTTGCCTCTATTCCAACCTTCTTGGGGCTGTCACTCCACATCGCCCCACCTCTGACCTGGAGTTATGGATGCATGTGATCCCTCTGCCCACTTGGCTCAAAATTTCCCCCTACTGGAGGTCTCTGCATGAGTGGATGCCTCCACTTGATCTCCTCTCGGCTTCTCCAGTTGTGGCTACTCCATAACCTCCTAAAGTTGCTTCACCAATTGTGGCTCCTCCACAATTGTCTAAGACTTCTTATGGCATTACATGTTGAGAGGTAATGTACTCTCCTTCTCAACCACCAAGTCTCCAACAGTAGCCTTGCTCCTCAAGGCTTTGCATGCATCTTGAACCTCAAGAGCATACAGGTTCTTGACTCGTGAATCGATCTACTTCACCTATCTCGTGGTGATGTGTCTAAGGAAAACCTTTCCCTTATTGAATACTACATCATAGCCTTTATCTTCCAGCATTGTGATCAATACCAAGTTTTTCTTCAATCCTAGCACATACTTCACATCTGTCAAGGTAATGTGAGCTCCATGCTCCCTCTGAAAAACAACTATGCCTACTCCTGAGACACTATACTTTTCATCATTACCCTTCGCTATGAGTATCTGGAGATCTTCCTCCTCCAAGGTACTGAATAAGCTTTTATCACCAATCATGTGGAATGAAGCTCCACTGTCAAGAAACCAACCACATCCCACCATGGATGAAACCATGCATGCGAAGAGGGTGAAATCCAACTCTAACTGTGAGGCCAATGCCTCACCTTCAGATCCTTCCTTGGATCCCATCTTGGATTTCTTCAATGGACAATTTGTTGCAAAATGGCCCACCTCATGACAATGAAAGCATCGCACTTTCGATTTGTCAAACTTCTTCCCATCATGGGAAGAACTCGATTTGGGATGAGAATCCTTCTCCTTCCCTTTCTTTGCCTTACTCGCTAAGGCATAGTTTTCTTCATCCTCCTTGGATGAAGAACCATCTATGGTGCTTCTTCTTATCTCCTCCTGCATCAAATCCGGCTAAAGTCATCCCTAATCTGGCAGTTTCTCTCTTCCATTTACCGAGTCTTGGTAGCTATGCCAGCTCTTAGGAAGACCGAGGAGAGCAAGATTCACCATGTCATCATCAGTTGTCATGATCCCTACACTTCCAAGCTCATCCCTACAGGTGGTGAGCTTTTTCAGATATGTAGAGATAGTGTCTCCCTTTTCACACTTGATTTTCCGAAGCTTCTTTCAGCGCCAGCTTCCTCTGATCGTTGTTGTTCTAATATATATCTTTTAATGTTTTCCACATTGAAAACGGTGTCTCCTTCCCATGGAGACTCGAGATTATGTGGTCTCGAACTCTCTCTAGAAGTATTCTCCTCACTCTAGCCACACATTTCTTCCATTTTGCCAATTTTGTAGCATTAGCTGCTGCTGGCTTGGGGACTTCTTGATCAATGAAGTCCTTTAGACCGTTGTCCTCTAATACTACTTCCATGTGATCCTTACAGGCTATATAATTCGAGCTTCCATCAAGGGCATACTCGAGTCTTAAACCGTTGAACGTCATTGGTGAAATTTGAGATGTGATAAGAATTCAAATTCTATAATCAGGAACTTGAAAATTCAAAATTCTCCCTTCTTCGTATACTGTTCTTTGTTTTGATAACCTTTGCTCCGATACCATGTAGAAATTCTAACTGTAGATCACCTGATAATGCAATATACTAAAGCAAAATACTTGATCTACTTCTACAAACAAACTTTGGAAGCTTAATCGATTTTGAGCAAGATCAATTAGAACACATATAACAGAGAATGAGAAATCAATCACACATTAACACAGAAGAATACTCTGGGGAAAGCCTCAGCTAAAAACCCCGATATATGTATTGTCATACAAGTGGAAATATGTCTGGATTACACAAAGCTTTAGCTCACAAGCTATCCAGCTCTCAGTACAATCCCTCTGTTGCTCATAGACATTGAAAGGCTTCTCACAAACCTTCTCCTCTACCCTCCAGGCCTCCTATTTCCTTGTGCAGTTTCTCCTGGGGTCCAATGCTGCCACCTGTGTGAATTCACCTCTCACACTACTCACTAAACTCAAAAGTAACTGCGTAATTCTGAAGGAGATAATTCCTTCTGCATGGATGAGTTTCCTATATAGGAAAAATCCTCCAACTGATAGTACATTGTCCCTTCCTCTGGTCTCAACTAGGTCTCTGACTGAACTGACATGCATGAGTTATTTATGAGAGAATATTCAGTTATCTAAAGTGCAGCAGTTACATGCATGCATGCATTAACTAACTAAACTCACAATTAGTTCAACAAACTATTTGAACTAATCTAACTGGACTTAACTCAAGTAACTAAGCTAACTAATTACAACTCATCCTTCATATCTTTAACAAGGGATAATTCCTCATCAATGGAGAAATTGTTGCATGTCTTCACATAGATTCATGTTGGATTTCCTACAACTAATTAACTCAAGATGAATTAATTAATTATTTTACAAACAGCTGCTAAGATCAAATTTGAATTTTACTTCTCAATTTTAGTTTAGGGACTAATTAAAATTGAAATCTATCCCGAAATGTTATTTATAACAATGCTATTTTTAGAATTTCCATTTGTCATTCCTTGTTGCTATATCCAACGCTGGTACCTGAGATGTTATTTATAGCATTTCTTGTTGCCATTTTCAACATCCTTTGCATTGCACACAATTAAAATGTTGATTACCCCTCTCCACATTACACTTCTCACACTTATGCTAACGTGTAAATAATATTCTTGAATAACGAGAAAATCTGGGCCCGCAAAAAGGAACATGGCCTTAATCAATTAATTAGTGGTAGAGGTAGGGACTATGCCCTTGTTACTTCTACTATTAAACATATATTGAGGAGTCATCAACTATTTCACACCAAAATTTGAAAACCCTATCCTTAATTTTCATGGTGCAAGATCTGAAAAATCCACACCTTAAGGATCAAAACACAAAAAATGGAAGAAAGGCAGTACAAACAATAAGAATGTAAATTGTAAGTAGTGTGGCAATCCAAAACATGAAGATGTGGTTTTTTATAGAGCAGCCTAGATCTATCTTAACTGGATCTACCAAGCATTAAGATGGATCAAATCTCATGAAATGCAACCCTCTTATAGAGTGAAAAGATATTTGATCCCTCTCGATGGATCTTGGTTGTAATTTCCCCGTTTAAATAGGCTATATTCCACATGAATACCATTGGTCAATACCTCTATTTTATTTTAATTATTAATTCTATCTTTTATTTTACATATATTCTTATATTAGAATACCATGGACAAAACTATGGGTTGTCAAAACCTAGAACCAAGAAACCACCAACTATAAATTGACTACTTTACCTTTATTTTATTTTAATTATTAATTATATTATTATTATTATTATATATACATGAGAAAAATCAGGGATTGTCAAAACTAGAACCAAAAAACTAGAAACCATAAATTGACTATTTTATCTCTATTTTATTTTAATTGTTAATTTTTTTTTTTTTCTTTTTTTTTATATAAATTTTAATTCAGTCTTATATTATTTTATTTTTATATAAGTTTTAATATAGTCAAAATGTTTATAAAGCAAGACATTACAACATCTCTAGTATATTAATTTGGAAAAAAACTTTTAAAAACAAAAATGCTGAAATCATCCAAAAAAAATACATACTTTATTAGAAATTAAAAAAATAAAAAAAAAAAATAAATAAATAAATTAGACTTTACTCCCGCAAATAGAAATAAAAATTTTAGACTTTACTCCCGCAAATAATTGATTCTGTTAAAAAAGTTGTTTAATTTACTCATTCATATTGATTATCACAGATGAATCAATGGATAAAAAATTGGTCTTGGCTAATAGCCTTGCTTAAAAAACATTAAAGATTAACATCTTTGTAATACCATTTTTTGATGTCATCGTCATGTGAATTCTCTCACAGCGACTCCTTCCTTGCATGATATTATAGGTTACGTGAAATAAAATATGTTGTCATTAAAAACAGATCATCATGTTTCTTACTTGCCTAGGTATTTATACATATCATCATGTTTCGTACTTGCCTAGGTATATATACATATATATATGATATTTATGTGGTCTTATTATCACTAAATTATTATTAATAATTACAGGTTACAGATTATACTATTATTATTGTTTCATACTTTGGTTGTGAATTATTAATCATAATTTTTCATTTATTATAATACGTCATTAAATTATAAAGATTAATACTCGTAAAAGATTATATTTAGTCATGTATTAAATAAGTACTTCTAGTAATAATTATAATGATATAGATTATATTATTCTTGTTGGTTGTAAATAGTTAATTATAGTTTTTCATTTATTATATTATATAATTAAATTATAAGAACTAACACTTGAAAATATTATATTTATGTATCCCGTTATAAACACTTCTTAATATTTAATTTAAAACTTCACATTTTGCAATTTAAAATTGGTTCGTATTTTTAAAGAAGTATTGTCTTATGTGAGTTCATCAAATTCAAATATTACCTTTTCTCAAATACCCCTTATTCATTGTCTTATTTTTCAAATTTCCAAATACCCTTTTCATTGTTTTATTTTTCAAATTTTCACAAATGAAATCAAAAGGAATGTTATATAACATGTTATATATTATTTTTAATATTTTTAAAAGTTGTATTAATTATATGTGGGAGATAAATTTGAAATATTCAATAAAAAAGAATTTTATATAATATGTTTTATATTAAAATTATATTAATTATATATATGAAAGTGAAATTTAAAATGTTCACTAATTCACAGGGCTTTGGATTGACAGTGAATGGGTGCACTGTTAAGGCACTCCTTGTGATTGGTTCAAATCCCTCGTGGGTGCTTACCTACCCAAAAAAAAGGAACTTAAATTGTTCACTAATAAGTTTATTGTTAAAATGTTTTTTATATGAATATTATTGATTCAAAATTTCAAAAATTTAGTTAACAAATAACAATCCTTGTTGGAGTGAGTTCTAAGGATTATACAAGGACAGGGAGGTTTAACCCTCGCACATGCGGCTATTATAATGAGATTTTGTGCTAGCAGGTGGGCATTGGAATGATGCCTTGGGCATTGGAATGACGCCTAGGGAACCTTCTCGATGCAATGTTCGTTATATTTGCAAGGATAGCAAGAGTGATGGAAAAGCTGATCTACCAAGAAATGAGAACAGGAATTGTAGGGAAAGTTGGTTTTGTCATGGAAAGTCTCCTCTAAGCCACTAGCTGGTTCTCTGGAGGAAGGGAGACTCAACTAAATGAGAAACAGGAAATTGAGGGTTGCAGAGCGCCAAGGGTCACTTAAGTACCCATTGTTTGTTACCTTGGTGCAAATTATTCTCAGGGATTTGAGGCATTGGAAACATCTTGGTTTGTCATCCTTCCTTCTAGAAACAGGTGGCAGTGGAGAGTAGTCATGCGGATATCATGGGTGGGCATGGGATCGTCTCTACTTGTCTCATAGAAAATCAATCCTTCTTCTTTTTTATTTTGGTTGGGAAATTAAGGTGTGTGCATACTATCAAAATCCATCTCTTGGGAGCTCTGTGAGCACCCCAAGACTCTCGCATTGTTATTGTTGGAGAAGGGAGGTGGCAGACTTGTTCAATTGTTGGAACAAAATTGTGGGTGTCGATCGAAGGCCTAGGATGTATATAAGTCCAAGCCTGGTTAGCATCAATTTTAAGTTTACCAGCCTAGTGTTGACTATGGTGGTGCCGGAGCTCGGAGAAAGTGTGTCTTTTTCTTGCAGGTGTCTTTGGGGGGTCAGTGGAGCGATAGTGTGTGGGGGTTGTTGAATCACATTGTACCTTCGAGAGGGTCCTCATTTGGCCTCTCTAGTTGGGTCGAAGACAACTCAATGATACTCCGCTAAATTGGTTGACCTCGGCGGGGTGGCCTAACCACCAGGACAAAGGGGATAGATGAGCGAGATACCAAGCAGAAGAAGGGGAGCTCATGGCCCCCTGTAGAGATTTGTCAGGACATGTATATTTTCTCGCCCCCTTGACTCAATAGAAGCCCAAATTCGACTCCTTTAGCACTTAGTGGACTAGTTAGCCCAAACGCAGCAGACATGTAACACCGACTTGGTAAGTTTTTTTAATGACATTATGCACAGCCAGGGGCGCATTTTGAATCGTCATGAATCCCTCCAAAGGAACTAGCAGTAGCTACAAGAATGCATGGACATATTTGAGGGTCGAATGGCACACATGGAGTCCCATATGCACAATGCCTTCCACCATCCAACTGATCGAGGTATTGAAACTAATGAACCTAATGAAGGACATATGTAATGATGCAAGTAGGCTACCTACAACTTTTTGATAAATTTTGTTTGGTGGGCCTTGGATAAGAGGAGAAACAATTTTACCTAGCTACTTTCAGTTTTTTTTCATGTACTTAATGGCCAACAAATCCAGTCGGAGTGAGGCCATGTTTGCTAGTATGAAGAGCCTAACATGATGTATCATTTCCATGACTTAATAGAACAATGTTGAATTACAACAATAACAAAAAATCTATAAATAACAAAAAAAGGACATATTCATATTATATAAATAACTTCAACAATGAGTATTAAATCTATTTATTTATCTCGTGTATCTTTTGCTTTCTTAAAGAGGTCTCGTGGTGATATTGAACTTGTATCTTTTACTTTCATATATAGGTATCATGGTAATATTGAACTTGTGCCTATGAACACTAAGAATCAAGGAGAGAGAATCAAAATTCATGGACCCAATGGTTTCAAATTACCAATGAATTTAAATCATAATAATTTATTTAAAAACATAATTAGATTTTTTAATTTAAAAATTAAACTAAAATTAAGTATAATAGAAATATTGAGAAAGATATATACAAGTAGAGGCAAATGTATGATGACTTTATGACACAAGAAGAGGAAAAAAATTATATGAAATAGGATTGACAAATTATGCTTACCATTAGCAAATCCAGGGGACACCTAGGGAAGATATCATAAATTTATCAAATGATACAATGCACCTTATAACGCAATAGTTAAAGTGAGGCATGGTGATATCACAACAAAAAATTAACCACCACCAAAAGGAGGGATGGAAGGAGTAGAATTGTCACTCGGTTATCAAGTGCAACCGAGACCTTAAGGGAGGAAAAGGAAAAAGAATTCATTAATTGATTAGACCTAGGTTTAAAGTAACTTAGGGATATAAATTGATTATTAGGTAACTTCAATTATACTTCCAAATATATATCAATTAGTTACAAGAAATAAATACAATTCTAAAAAGAAATATAGTTTACCTCCATGTTAGACTATGTGTACTATTTATTGAATTGCAATATAACCACACTTGAAGTAAGAGAGGAAAGGGGCAAGATGCTACCTAGTTTAACAGAGACAAGAAGAGTTGATCCTCTCAAAACAATCTAAAGTCCTAGAACCTTCTTGTTGAACAAAATTGAAAAATCCATCTCCAAAACGATGCAATCCCTACACTACTAAATCAAGCATGCAAACATTCAAGGATAATGTCATCAAGTATGAAAAATGAAGTTTGCCCTTAATGTTGAGGTGCCCTCCATATAGATGTCGTGTTGTTAACTCAATTGATGTGTCTTTATGGATGGTACATAGAAACAATAGGGATTAGGTAAAGAACCCCTACATTCTAAACCATTCATCCAATAAATGACAGAAACCAAACAATTGGAAAAAATAAACATGTGAGGGAAAGTATCTAACTGGTAGAAGATTGAAGGAGACAGTTGGTCAAAGCAACTTAAGACATTAAGAATGAGAATAGATGGCTTTGAAATGTGAATCTAGAATTTCAACACTTTAAACAGTGGGATTTCAAACATAAAGCAAGACACAATGAAGGCACCTATAGAAAAGGGGACACGAAAGGAATGTCAAAATCCTTCATTCATGGATAATAGTTTGTGACATTGATTGGAAAAACATAAGTTGAACAAAGAACATGTGGTTTTTTCCCTACGAAAGACAGTTTTGTTCCATGGATTAAGTTATTACATGGGAGAGAGTAGCAATTCATGCTAATCAATCCATGCATTAGAGGCAACAACAACAGTAGAAATTTGTGAGATTGTATTTGACCAAGCATTTGCGTGCGCTCTTAAATGGACTTGAGATTATTGTGGACATCAACAAGGCATCTATAACTAAACAACGGATAAAATATAAGTACATGTGTCAAAGTTGATCCAACTAAAAATAGAATGTTCAGGTCAAAACCCCAAAGAAGGCCTAACAAGGGCAAATAACAATCTAGATAAAGGGGCTAAGCATCTCACCTAGGTACTTGACATCAAAAAATGGAAAACCACATTCATACATCAAAATTGTCATAGGAGAAACATAAGCAAGGATAACTAACATATATAAACTATGAGAGCAATTGAGAGGCCTCATGTCATCCAATTTAGGATTTATGTGCATGGAAATGCCTAGAAAAAAATCACATATTACAACTAACAAGGGATGAGATATCAATACACTACAAAAGCACAAAAAAGTTAAGAAACCAAAGAGAAGTCAACCATTCCTCAATGGATTAGACCAACAAAGACTTGCATATCAATATTGCCTAGCAACAAATCCTCGAGAAGAAAAGCATGATCATCTAGGAAGAGACATGAATAATTATAAAAAATCATGCATGCAAAGAGCCCATGATGGTAGATTAGACAATCATGCAAGTAAAGTACATATAATTCCATCCACCTCCTATATGTAAAAAGTGAATAGAATGATGAATATAAAAGACCACTACCTAAGGAAGAGAGTTGAAAAAAAAAAAAGATGCAAACCCAAGCAACCCCACACATAAAATATGGAAAAATCCATTGAAACATGAATGGGAAAAAACCTATGTGAGAAGACATACTATTTGTTAAGAGAATTTCTCAAAAACAAAGTCAAATTAACACAAATCATGCACAGTTGGGGGATTTTGTAGATCGGGTGACTAGATCATCAAAGTGCCACAAGATGATTGAAGATGGAGTCTGAAGGGAAATTTATTGGTTATTTTGTATACAATTTAGAAGGTCAAAAAATATTTTCCAAGGTTCATTTTCCTAGATCATTTCTAGATCCACACCTAGATTGTCATCAAATGGGGAAATAAATTGAGGTAATGACCTTAGATTTTGGATCGCATATTTGTTGGGTTCATGTAGATGACTGCAATAGGACAGAGATTTTAATGGGAATTTTTCATGTTGTCAATTGTATTAAGGGACTGACTAAGGCTCACAAAGATTGTGTTGAGTGAACAAAGTAGTGCATGAATAGAGTTTCCTCCATGTCATATGGGAATATGATTGAGCTTTGTCTAATTCTATTAAGGGAGATGAATTTCTAAATCACACAAAAGTGTATCAAAGGAGGCTTTGGATCCTAAGCTTGCCAAGTCCTTTAATGTCTCATGGGTAAAGTGTGGTAAAGTGAGTGTTGAAGTGAGGAAGCTAAAAAGAAGACCATTGGTGTTGTAGAACAGGACCATGAGGAAGATAAAGGGGTGCAAGTTGATGCTAGAAATCAATGACATTATGTGTTAACCAAAAGACCTATTGACTCAAATTAGTGTTGGGGGAGGATATATACATGAATGCATAAGTGGTGGAACTTGTAGATCAAGCCCTAAATGGACATTTCTTTTATAAAAGGTTATAAGGAAGATGGTTCTATAATGGATGGTTTAAGTATAGCATTCAATGCTTGCTTATATCCCTATTTATCACATGTAGGTTTTAGATTGGTTGGAAATCATCTTTAGATCTAAGGGGAATGACTAGTGAATCAGAGGTATTCATTAAGGTGGAGCCCTTGTCTTAGACACAAGGAAAACTCTTGAAACTTCATTTATATTTTGTCATTGGAGGTTTTTAGGGCCATCAATTTGAATGTTTTTTGGTATTATTAAATATCAAACAAAAAGGTTAAACAATTTTTGTAATCATATGTTGAGTTATTGAATATCTTGTCTTCAAAAGTATTATTTTGTACATTGTATTTCATGTTAAGAGTGTTTAGACAAGTAACACAAAATAATATATATTAAATGTCTTAATATATTAACTTGATAAAATAACAAAACTACATGTTAAAGTGACATTAAATTATTTGTATATATAATTAGGATTGATTAACTAGAGGTATTTATGTCATACATAATTCCCACATGGAGGTTTTTTGTATTTGTAATCCAACATTGAAGAGACATTAATTATTTGTATATATAATTAGGATTGATTAACTAGAGGTATTTATGTCATACATAATTCCCACATTGAGGTTCTTTGTATTTGTAATCCAACATTGAAGAGAAATATTGGTTGTTTATTTGTATTTAGCATGTGAAATTAGTATCAAATAGCATCATCATTCATTTTTTTCTTACATTAAGGTAGAAGGCAGTCCCTTATGGCTGCCCTTATTAGCATGAGGATTATGGTATATTTCAACTTATATGTTGTGGAATAGTAGTCCCAACAAATGTAGGATAATAATTTTTGTATAGAGAAGGATTTATGTCATAGAAACCATTACAAGATTTCTATAATTGAGTATTTCATGTCACATTGTGACCAATTAATCATTTTGTTAATGGAAGGAATTAATTGCTTAAATATCTCCATTAGCATAAAGGCTTTAGGTATAGTGTATCAAATGTTGTAAACCGCTGAACTCACCCAAAGTGGGATTGTTATTTTTGTAGAACAACAATCCAATCACAAATAAATGGATAAACTCTCTCAATAACACCTTTGTGAACAATGCATTACATATTGTCATCCATAGCCCGTAATAAAGTGCAACTCTAGTTCAGTTAAGATTTGTCATCTATAATGTTAATTTTCAAAATTAGATTGTCACTTTTAAAAATAGCCAATTTAAAAAGAAACACCATAATAATCATACAAATCTATAATAAAATAATCCAACATAAATCAAATTTTATTTGGACCAAAAAACACCTGTTTATTGTAATCCATATTTATGATAATTTAATTTTGAAATCAAAATAAATCTATACTACTAAATAATATACTTCCAATTTTATTGTGTATTTTTATGTGTAATAAAAAATAAAGAAGTCACCATTTATATCTATATAAAAATTAACTTAATACTCTTGAATTATTAAATTATGTCACGCATACCATGATTTCAGCCCATATCCATATTAAAATAGTTCATATTCCTTTATTATTAGATTGTATGGCACATACTATTATTTCATACAAAATACAGCAATTTTCCAAAAACCAAAATCTATTCTCAATCAAGTGCTACTTATTGACTCGTAACTTGTAATAAAAATAAAAATAATATTCATCAATTTTTATGGTTATTAACAAGTCAGCCAACAAAATCGGTGTATGATACCTCCTTGATGATGGAACAATGATCCCAACTTTGCTAAAGAGATTTGAGTGCTAAAGTCTATGGAGGCGTATATACACTATCCCCTCTAGATTTGGTCTTGTAACCTTTTATGATAGAAACAATGCCCTTATAATTATAACTCTAAGATAGATACTGAAAATCCATTTCACCAAAATATAACTCTTAAGATAGATACTGAAATCCATTTCACCTAAATATAACTCTAAGATCGATACTGGAAATCTACTTCACCGAAGTCCAAGGTTTCTTTTTTGATAACCAATTAAACAAAAATCTTTGGTAAGCCAACAACCCTTTAAATTTGAGCATCATCACTACTAACGAAATATTTAATTTGACTTTGGATAAGGGAGGCTCAATTATAGATTTTATGTGGAAGTATAGATTCTAGTATTGAAACGCAAGACCAGTGAATCTTTGTGAGAGGGATGAGTTGTCAAATGACCTAACAATCTTCATAGAAGAAGTTGTTTCGATATGTAAGGGTTGGCCATGTAAAGGTGAATGAACGACATGATGCGAAATTACGCAGGAACGCAACAAAACACAAATATAAACATAAGCACAGAGATGCGGCACAAATAAAACTTCATTTCTTTAACATCAAAAAACTGAAATATTCTTACATACAGAATGGAAATAAACTAGCTCAAGCGATGGTAGTTTATCTCTGAGAAGAGATGTGGTGGCTACAAGCCTCTGAATTGTGTTACAACAAAATTCAATGGTCTGTTTATTATTGAAGAATAAAAAAAGTCCTAAACAACCAAAAACCTAACCCTAGGAGATGGAACGCCAAGAGATTGTGGGCCCCGTTGGGGTTAGTTGCACAACAAACTTCCCCGGATCATAACTTGGTCATATGATCTTTGTTAGGCGCGTACCTCGTTAAAAATTCTCTCCAAGTACTACAAGATTTGAGACGAGCCCTTGCCCATGGCTATGGGCATGCAACAAACCTCAAAAAAACATCGTTTAAGAGGTCAAAAAAGCTCTGGAAGTTCAAGACCCGAAAAATTGCTAAAAAATAGTAAATGTTGCTATAATCAAAGAAACTGATTAAACCAAGTCTAGGTGGAGTAGACAAGTGGCCACCAATATCCACCTAAATCACGACATCTGAAATTAAAATTTGGATACCTAAACAGACCTTAAATAATCACCACAATCTGAGGACACTGCAATAAGATCACAGAAATTCGACCAGTTCATCTTGGGATTGCAAGCCTAGCCAACATATGTAAAACATCATAGGTTAGCAAATACAGAGTGCAGTGGACTAAGTATATATTTCATTAGTGGATTAGTGTATTTTTAAGTTTTATAATAACAAAATTTCCAAAGTACAAAAGTTTACAGTTTTCATTTTTCATTTTTTTAATTTTATTGATATTTATAAATCATTATTCATAAATAAATAAGTAGATTTTACTTGAATAAGTAAATTATTTAAGTAAAACGCTTCAGATATCCAATTAGTTCAACAATATATATAAAGCTAGCATTTTTCAAGAAAAAAGACGAAAGAAAAGAGACCACCAAGGGGACACTTTAACAGCGATACTAATGAAGTCCACAAAACCAAAATCTGATACAGGGTGCAATGTCTATGTGATGAAAGTGTCCCATTCAATTTCATGAAATTTCATGAAATTGTGAAACGCCATTTCTGAAAACCATACCATTTTTGAAAGCCATAGCTTTTTCCATGTTCCAGGTAACAGAAAACATTCGTCTATCAAATAGCTAATAAAGCTTTATACTAATTGCACCAAAGGTACACCTATTATGTTAGGGGAAGCACTGATTTTTTATGTAATGGAATGTTAAAAAAAATAATGTACTCAACCCAAATTTTGTGAATTCAATTCCGTTTTCACAAATAATGACCATGAACAAAATATTCCTGGAAAATCTGTGCAAATGCTTCGACGGGCATATTACAGAAACTCAAGGCATATACTGCCAATGAATACTCTCATGTTGAATGCGCAGCTCCAACACAAAATAGAGATTATTTGATCATGTGTTTCTGTTCCAATTCACTGTCAAGTACTAAGCCTCTTCCATAGGCAATCATTCACAAGCTACGTAATCATATATATACCACTCCAGTAAAAATAAAGTGATACACATCTGCCTTGGTAAAAGAGGTTAAACAGCTATTTCGCCTCTCTGCTACAGCTCTCCAACAGTCATCCCAAAACCAAACTTGTAATCTTTCTTCCAATGATCAATCTGCATTCGAAATAGAGACTCAGCTAAACAATTATTAAAAAAAAAATCATTTTAAACGAAAATCAACACAGGCATTAGTGATTATAAATAGCAACCGCTCAAGCCCACCTCTGCAGAAAGAACAAAATTCACTCCCATATTCAATCTTTCTTCAAGATAAGCAGCAACACAACCATTCGTATCAATCCTTCCCCTCAGGCGGCACTGTACATCAAAGCCCCAAAAAAGAGATTTGTCATGCCGACTTAGCCTTCTGAATTGAAGTTTACTTAAAAAAATTACCATATTCTGTGATTTAAAGTTTCAGTACAAACACAATTATTAAAGGATTCTTCTTTCTCAAATAGATTTTCACAGCTCTGAGAAATCGAGGTCAAAAGCATAAACTCATTTGTGCAATTTTTGGCATCTTAAAGTCTAAAAAGTTTTAAAACTAGGACTGTTTCCTAGTTGAACGAAGAAATAACGTTCGAAAAGCCCAAGATATTTTCGCTCAAACAAGGAAAAAGGAAAAGAAAAGAAAACTCCATAAGCAATACAGTACAAACAAAATTATTAAAGGATTCTTCTTTCTCAAATAGATTTTCTAAATCTGAGAAATCGAGGTCAAAAGCATAAACTCATTTGTGCAATTTTTGGCATCTTGAAGTTTAAAAACTAGGACTGTTTCCTAGTTGATCGAAGAAATAACCTTCGAAAAGTCCAAGATATTTTCGCTCAAACAAGGAAAAAGGAAAAGAAAAGAAAACTCCATAAGCAATACCTGCCGTAGTAGGTAATCATAACCGACACTAGCTGTTGAATCTCTTGACATGTGATTGTACATGAAATCAGATGCCAGTGACACCTGCAAATTCACAAAATGGTCACATCTAAGCTCAAAAGACATGCTGGAAAAAGAATTATTAAATTTTTTATGTAGCTTCTAACGCCCGACGTGCTACCTTTTCGGAGACTTTCTGCACGTAGCTCAATGAAACTATCCCAGTGCTTGCAAATTGTCCGATGCCAATCTGTGATAAAGGAGTTCAATCCACAGTTCAGCAGAGCTTCAGTTGTAAAACAACTCATGAATGTAATAAAATCAACAGTGCCATAAATTAACTATTAGCATCACGAAAATTCAAGCCAAAAGCTCACAAATTGTCAGTGGGTGAGCAAAGAAGAAAGACATACACTTAGAGATTCTCAAGTTAATAACCCTACGTTAGAAGGGCTGAGCAGGACCTTAATAGGTGTGGGTTGACCTTTCCGGACCAACAGTATGCTCTACTTGCACATAAAGGGATTCCCATAAATCAGGAAAAAGTTGGTCACAGTGAAAACCAAAGGTAAGGACTTGAACAAGAACACCAGGAACAGTAACTCGAGTTAAGGGTAAGTAAATAGTCAGGATGACTAATCAGGTCCTTTCCATCATATGCATATATGCTCTTATAGCCCACCCAAGTGTGTAGAGAAACCCCCTTAATCAGCAATGACGTGTTCCCGCTATAGTTTGTGTTTATATTATATAACATATATTAATATACTTGGTCAAAAAGCTTCATGTCTGGAAATGCTAATAAATGTTGAATGGACAACTACCAACTGGAAAAGTTGTCTTCTCTTTCTCATCTCTCTATACTACATCAGTGAAGAACAAAAATGTCAGCACAGCTTCAGACTAAGCCTGTAACTGTGATAGGATATCAGGTAAAAGAATGAAATGAATATATCCTGTACATTTTGCTTTGAAGTAAAATGAAGTCACATACGCTTAACATTGCACTATTGATTGTTTGCATTGAGCGGCTTTGCAGATGTATTTTTGTTCAAGGGATTTATAAAAAATATAAAATAGCCATTCTCTATTTATATTAGACAGCAAGGCACCCACAAAGATACTAATACAGATCCATACTGGTGTACACAGTTTTAGTTTATGCGTCCATGTAAATATAACTGTTGTATAAGGTCTCTACAGTAGTAAATGTTAATTTATTAATACAAAGAGGGTAAAAGGATAAAGCATAAAAACAATAATTGGGACAATACAAACTTGTTAGATTTTCATAATGAACACAATCAAGCGTAATTCAAAAATAACATATATACACAACTTGTCACATGGATGCATATGGGCAATGTATTTACTATTTACTATTTATTATTCATTTTCCCATGATGGCCATCTAGCAGGCAAGAAAGCTTTTAATCCCTAACTCAATTTTGGTTATTCATGTTTTTCACACAATGAAAAATTTATGATTAATAAATGCATGCTTATGAGATTTGCAGAATTGGAAGTCAAGACATTTATTAAGGAATTTAGACTTCTGTGATCCATAAAATTGTTTAGAGAGTTTTCGGCAAAATCACATAGAGAATAATCTGTCGACGCGTTTCGAACCAACCAGTGTGGTTCATCGTCAGGACAAGTTGAAGATCCAATCCAGCTTAGCTTGTTAAATAGTATGTGCAGAGACTCCAACGGCTAATTTTGACCTAATGACCTAAGTCAAACCAAAAATAATCTTGTTAAATTTTTAATTATTATTATTCTTACGAAAATAGTTAAATTTGGTAAAAATTATATATATTAAATTATATTCGATTTGTTATTTGATACTTTTATATATATATATATATATATATATATTCAAAAAACTTAACTAATCCATTTTAAATTAATAACATTGATATACCATATATTTATTTAATAATAATAATATTTTTTTATAATTTATCTTATTAACCTCTAATGGTCCAATTGACCTTAAATTATTATATTTAATTAATTTATATTTATTAACTAATTAAATATTTTTATTCCAATCAATTACTACAAATAATTTTCTAGAGTTTTTATACCCAAAGAATTCTTGGAAATATAAAGAGCTGATTCAGAAGAGAAGAAACATTATTGGATTTAACTTGTCACTGAATTATTACAAAAATTATGATGCATAAATTATGTGCTTGCCTTGTCCGTAACTTCTTATAACAGTTGCAAACAGTAATGTTCTTACGTTCAGATAATTTGTGTGATTACTCTTATAAAATGAACTCACATTTAATGATAAACTGATCTATATTATTTGACTAACACTATTTTACATAACAGGTTTCCTCATTTTATAAGCATCCCATCTAATAACTATAATCTATTAATTATATGCATGAAATTTTACAATATTAATACCATAGTTTTAAAAACCAGACGGTCTGAACTCGTAACTCGTTAAAACAGCCTGTCAGCAAAGTCGAGGTTTCCTCATTGTATAAGCCAATGTCACATGGTTCGGATTCGAGTTCAGGTTCGACAATGATTAGGTTCGGTTTGAGTTCAAATGTTTTGATGAGGTTCGTCATTAGGTTCGTCTATATATATTAATTTAAAATGAATTATACGATAAAATAGTAAGAAATCAACATTAGTAAACATCAAAAATTCTATCATAGACATGGAAACTGCAAGGATAAACTACAAGCTTGAGTTGCAATAGGAAGTTATGAGTTTTGATCTATGGACTTGGTCAATGGCTATGAGGTTCAATGAGGTTCGCCGAACCTCAAATTTTTTTTAAGGTTCGCCAAAATTCGAACCTCAAGGTTAAAGTTCGACGAACCTTGTGACATAGGTATAAGCATCCCATCTAATAACCATAGTCTATTAATTTTATGCATTAAATTTTACAATATTAATACCATAGTTTTAAAAACCAGCCGGTCTGAAATGGTAATTGGTCAGCAAAGTCAAGGTAATGAACCAGTACATAAATCCAGTTTGGGGACCAGTTGATATTGGGGTTAGGTACCATAACTGATACCAACAGGTCCAAATCAGCCAGTTATGCTCCAAACTGGACCGGGTCAGCAAAATATGCATGTCATGAGGGGGAACTGTGGGTGATTATTTTAGGTCGTTTTTAAGGAAACCAGGGCTATTTTTTTCGTGGTTACTACTACAGCTACTTAAGTGATATAGGAGTCTGAGGCATCCTCAGACTCTAAGCCGGATGATGTTTATGTAGCTCCTGGTGATCATCCCATATCTAGTAGTAGTGATGAGTTTGATGAGTGATCATGTTGATCAGTTATTTGTAGTTGGCCAATGTCCCAGTAGTTTGAGTTGTAACATTGTTTTTGGACTCTGGAAGCCATTTATAGCCTCATTGATTGTTGATTGATGATGATATGTATTGCACCTGGTGCCATTTTGATATATGCAACTTTACATGGTATATAGATGAGCAAACTTTGCATATTTTGTCTCTAATGGTTTGGAATCATGGATTGAAATCTTTAAAATAATTTTATTCATTAAAAACTAATTATTTTCTGTATTTTTTTCAATTCTGGTTCAAACCCCGGTTTGATATGTGATCCAGTTCAACACCTGGTTCCCATTTTTAAAACTATGATTAATACCTGCTTGGAAGCTTTTCTAACAAAATTTATGCAAAATATGACAAAAATGTTAAATCACCACGATCATCAATGGAAGTACTTCAAAAGGATTTGCAATAAACACTTCAAGGGATGTTCACTAGATGGCTCTTCCACTCAAAAGACATGACCTTTAATGTGGTATCTAATATCTATACATAATCATCTCCAATCCAGAGATCAATAAATTGAATATAGTGTACAGATGGCCAGCAGTAGCACTATACCATTCATGTACTGGCATGGCTAGTAGGTACATTGTGTGATATAGACAACATTTCTATTGTTATAGAAAATTTTATATTACACAGTTCTCAAATTATATCCATTGAAAGAAAAAGGAAAAAGGAAAAAGCAGACCTAAACTGAATGTATGAACTTGAATAAAGCATAAGCCCTAATCTTTTGTGGTGACAATAGGTTTTTGACAAAAGTGGAGTAATCAAAGAACTGGCAATTTTACAATTTACAAAATCCATCCTCACAATCAAGAATATTCATAGAAATCGTATATGAGAGACATGCTTGTCACAAGGATATGCTAAACATGTAAGGACAAAGCATTTATTGTGCTTTTTCATGATGGTCATCTAGTAGGATAAGAGGGCTTTTAATCCATAACTTAATTTTTGTTATTCACATTTTGTGGATAATGAAACATTTATGCTTAAGAAATGCTTGCTTATGATATGCACAGAGCCGGAAGTCAAGCCAGACATTGTTTTTATTACCCTAAAAATTCTCTGAAATAGAAAGGAGTTAGTCAGACGAGAAAAGATATTATTGGACTGCAACTTGTTACTGAATTGTCACAAACACAATATGAGCCAGCCATTATTGGCGTGCCTTTACTGTCATTCTTGTAAAAGTTGCAAACAGTAATGATTTTACACTCAGATACTTTCCCTAATTACTCTCATTAAATCAACTAACATTTCCTCTATGTTACCAGATCCGGCACAGGAAGGTCCAGGATCTGCAGATCCAATCCAGATCTGGATCCACCTGGATCCACACTTGCAGGAAACAGATCGTAGGCTGTGGAAACGGATCGTGGTCTGAGGAAATGGATCCCCTGCTAGGTAGACAGATCCTGCAGATTTCAAGTGGAATTCTGTGGAATTTCCTCTGGGATTGCCAAGAGTAAATCTACCACTTCTTTAGACCAGCCCCCAAATAGATTCAACAGCCTCTCTCTTTTACCTGCCGCACACAGCAATTTGACTTGCTTATTTGCCAACAAAAATGTTCTCATTTTTCCCTCTGCTAAAAGAAAGGGAGCTCAGGATCCTTTTCTTCTATGTTGAAGTTTTGTAAAACAAATTATATTAATTGCTGTTATCAAATTTGCATATAATTCAAGTCCCTTGTACAACCAATGATGGCTACCAACCCCCATTTTGATTTTGAGGGCTCTTCATCTATCCCTTGTACTAATGCATCCAACCCCTTCCACTATATTCCTCCCTCTTTGGAGTCCATGCAAGAAAAAAAAGGGTAAGGGTAAAATGAAAAAGAAGGGTGATATGAATACCAAAAGTTATTTTACTGTCACACCCTCCTCTCCATCAAATACACATGGTCCTCAAGCTAGTAGAAGTCATATGCAGCCCACTTTAGATGACCATTGGAAGAAAGAATTGAGGAAGACTGCTTATGATTACATATCTAGATGCTGGTATGATGCTGATATCCCATTCAATGCTTCCCGTTCACCATATTACGAGCCTATTTTTGATGCCATATTTGCTGCTGGAAAACGCTTCAAAGGCCCTACTATGCATGAGTTAAGGGGGTCTCGTTTATGAAAAGAAATTTCCTCCATTGATGAGTATTTGAAAGATTTCAAAAACTCGTGGGTAAAAACAGGATGTCAGATGGATGGACTGATCAAAGGAACCGTACCATCACAAACTTTCTTATCTTTTGCCCAGAGGGAACCATGTTTCTAAAATCAGTTGATGCATCTGATAGGGTGAAAGATGGACAATTGTTGTTTCAGCTATTGGATGCGATTGTTGAGGAAGTGGGGGTGGCTAATGTTGTTCAAATCATCACAGATAATGCCTCTAACTATGTTCTTGCTGGTAAACTGTTAGAGGAAAAACAATAAAACCATCTTTTGGCAATGTTCCACCAAGGTTCCGGGACGAGGGGGCGAGGGAGCGAGGGGGCGCGGGAGCGGCCTATGCAAAAGCTCCCTACCATTTTTTAGAAACGTGGGAGCGTCAGGGTCTTAAAAATTTATAAATATAATAAATATATTTATTAATTGAGTCCACTATGACAATTTGGTTGAATTGAAAAGCTGCAAACCATGTTCATCGATTGAAATCATTTGACATTATCCAAATTTATAATATCATATAAAATAATATTTAAGATTCTAATTCAGCTTGGTCAAATTCCTAATTTAATTTTGGTCAGACCAGAGGGAGAGCTTCAGCTTGATATAGGTTAGCACTGAATTCTGTGAAAAGGTAAATGAACAGATCAAGAACACTGCATTGCAGTAAAGGGGCAACTACAATGGGTTGTCCCAGCTGTATTGGATCCAACAGCTAGAAAATTTGTATATTATAATAATATAGACAGTACACCATATGCTGAAAGAAGAGTTTTAGTTCCAGGAGAGATGAGAAGATCACATGAAAGAGTTTTTGACAGTTTACTATCAAATGACATTGACTGCAGGATGACCATCTGTGAACCAACTTGGATGACCAACGATGGCATGGATAATTTGTCTACCTTATTAGAGCAATGCCATGCAGTTCAAACTTCAAACTAGCAGTGCATTTCAGGCGTGAAAATAATTTTCAGACCTGAGAATTCAAGCTAAGCAACTGTGCTCTGTGTAAATTTTGTAACTGTATAAATTCATATATCACGACAGTTCCTAAGATTTCTTGTTGCCCATAGTATTTTGTCATGCTTGCAGTAAACGCATGTTAGTCTATAGTCCACCCAATTATTTCCCACATGACATAGCTGTCGCTTCCATAGATGTATGTCAAATGTCATGCAAATTAAAAACACAAACTGAATGTCTCATATTCTTTGCCTGTCACTCCAGTTATCTCCCCACTGTAATCCAGCCATCACTTGAGAAAAAAGGAGAAGTTTTAAAAGGGAAAATTCATGTACGTGCTATATGGTCCAGCAAATTTCCATGATACTGACCCTCTAAAATAAAGCTTGTTGAAACCAAAAGACAGCACAAGACGTTATCCCCATACAAAACATGAGTAGCTTTGTACCACTTTAGGTCTATTAAATCATAAACTATAAGCAAGGCCATTTTTTTGGGAGCGTGGGGAAACGTCCCCTCAAGGAAGGGAAACGTTTCCCTGGCACGTCCCCCTGAGTTTCCTCCATTTTGGGAGCATGGGGAAACGTCCCCTACTCGTCCCCAAGTCCCCGGAGCGCGGGGGAGCGAGGAAACTAGACCCCTGGGGGGGAGTCCCCGTGGAACACTATCTTTTGGACCCCATGTGCTGCACATTGCATAGACCTCAAGCGACCCCATGTGCTGCACATTGCATAGACCTCAAGCGACCCCACGTGCTGCACATTGCATAGACCTCATGTTTGAGGATATTGGCAAATTATGTTGGGTCGACAACACTGTAGATCATGCCAAAAGCATAACAAAATGTATCTACAACCATTCATGGATTTTGAGCCTGATGAGGAGACACATAGGGGGCAGAGATATTATTAGGCATGCCATCACTAGATTTGCAACTAATTTTTTGACATTGCAATCTATGCTTTCCCAACATAGAAACTTGCAAAAGATGTTTTCCAATGATGAATAGAATGAAAGCCAATGGTCTCACAAACAAGATGGCAAAGATTTGAAAAAAAAAATTTAATGAAGAAATATTTTGGAAAAAGGTAGCAGAGATTGTGAAGGTTGTTGAGCCACTGGTTAAGGTGTTGCGTTGGTGTATGGGGAAAGATTGGCTATGGGCTTCATTTATGAGGCTATGGATCAAGCAAAAGAGCAAATAAAGACAGCATACAAGGATAAAGTGGCTAAGTGGGCAATCATTGATGAAAGATGGAACAATCAACTCCATCGCCCTATACATGCAGTTGGATATTTTTTGAACCCAAGGTATCATTATAAAACTCTAGAGGCAGGAGCTTTGGGTGGGGAGGTTAGAGATGGATTGATTGACTGCATTGATCGCATGATCCCATTGGAGAGTGATCAGTTGGAGATACACCGATAGGTCACTTGTTTCAGCAAAGCCACAGATACCTTTGGCAAGAACCTAGCAAAGATTACAAGGAAAGCAAATGAGCCAGGTAAACAAAAATTTCAATTTTCAAATTCTTATTTTGTTAAATTGTTTATAATTTGGAAGTTGGATATAATTTGTTGAGCTTACTCATTACACTACTACGTTTTTTGTAGCACAATGGTGGGAGGATTTTGGTAGCCTTTGTCCTCAATTGCGGAAGTTTCCAATTCGTATTTTGAATCAAACTTGCAGTGCTACTGGGTGTGAACACAATTGGTCTATCTTTGAGAGGATTCACACAAAGAAGAGAAATCATTTGGATCATAAATGGTTAAATGATCTAGTCTATGTCCAATACAACCTCCAGCTCAGACGAAACCAATTGCTAAACAAAAGACCTAATTCAAATCCCATTGTGTTGGAAGTTATTAATCCAATATCAGAGTGGGTAGTGGAGAGTCATCTAGCAGAATTTGATTCTGATGAGGATCTTGATTTGGATTTACAGACGTAGGCATTACTTGAACAGAATGTTCAGTTGAATGCAGATCCACTTGCACCAGCATCAGGCCCAGCCCCAAGTCCTCCAGTTGCAAGCGCTTCCTCTGCTCAGCCACGACAGAAGCGCATATCTCATCTATCTCAGCGTGTAGCTGTTGCGCAGCATGCCAGTGCTACCACTTCTACAGTTGCAGTTGGAGATGATGAGGAGGAGCCATGGGTTTCTCTCTCTGACTCTGATTCAAAGTCTGAGCCAGATAATATGGCTCCTCTAGCAGTAGCACATAGTACTAGTGACTAGTGATGTTTCCCAGTTTACTTTTGTTGTAGAGGCCATTTCTAGCCTCCTTGGTTATGTGTTTTTGTTTTGATCTCTATATCATCATTCGTGTATGTATTGGACAGTGCATTGGGTGTCATTTTGATATAATGGATATATTCATGAGCCTAATTTGATCATATGTTGTCTTCTCTCTATATTCTAAAGCTTTGTGCTTGGAAACATGAATGAAAATATTTAAAATTATGCTTTTTTATTAAAAAAAATTAATTTATTTTTTACAACGACCGAGTCATTGAAATCAAACCGGCTAAGTCGATACCAAGACGGAGTTTTAAAACATTGGTTAGACGCACTGCACATTATGATATTAGTAGACTGATCATAGATGAGACACTCATTTTTGTACTTACTATTAAAATTTATGATATTATCCTTTCTGTATGAAGGAGGATGCATCATTTCAGGTTTCCAATCTTCATATTTATAATATATTTAATGGTTTCACCATTTCATTTCTAAATGTAGTGATTTATAAATGTACTTGATTTTTGAACTCAAGTGTTTTTTTCTAATTTTTAAAATATTATTATATTTTTTTGTACTTGACGTATCCTTGTTGTATCGAGATCCTGGATTTTCAAAAATCTAGCGAATCCAGATCCGTATCCGTATCCAAATCCTGGTAACTTATCATTTACCGCTAGCCTACCTACATTATTTCAATAATATTACATCTTACATAATAGGTTTCCTCCTCTTATAAGCATCCCATCCAATAACTAATAAATTTATGCATAAAATTTTACAATATCAATACGTGCTTGATAAATATATGAAAGAATGTTAGCAGAAAATATGACAAAAATGTCGAAACACCCCAATTCATGAATTGCATACCTCAAAAACATTTGCAACAAATAGTTCAAGGGATGTTGAAGAGATGTCTCTGTGGTGTCTCTTTCTCACTCAAAAGACATGACCTAAAATGTGGGGCCTAATATCAATATAAAGTTATCTCCAATACGGAGGTCAATAAATTGATTATAGTGGGCAGATGGCCAGTTGTAGCACTCTAAGCATACATGAGGAATTGGAATGCTTTGCATGTACCATTGTCTGAAACAGGCAGCATCTCGGTTGTTATTGAACCATGTATATTACACAATTCTCAAATTATACCCATTGAAAGAAAACAAAATGACAACCTGAACTGAACGTGTGAACTTGAATAAAGCAGAAGCCCTATTCTTTTGGGTTGATGTAACACAAATTAGACTTACTGACAAAACTGTAGTAATCAAAGAACAGGAAATTTAACAATTTGATAATTCCATCCAACTCACAACTAAAATTATTCAAGACAGCATACATAAGAGAACATGCACATTAATACCTTGGTACACTCTTGAATGCTTGTTTGATTTCACTTTACATTTTTAAATTTTCAGTGATAACCGTAACGGGAAAGAAGGGTTGAACAGAAAACAAAAAGGGCATTGAACAGGCATTATCATTCCAGCACTAAAATTGTGGTGTTCAATGAAGCATATCCATAACAATGTGCAAAAAATAAGGCCATGTATGTCGGAACAAACCATCTTATCGGTGTTGTATCGAGCTGCAAAACCAACCCCTGATTTCCTTTGGTGTCCCAGCCAAAATATTTCACCTCCAAGTGCCAAGTGTGGAGAGACACTCTGCAAAATAATGAATTGCTTAGAACAACAGTGGAGTATCCGGCATGTTTTATTTAAGGAAACCAATTTATCTATGACAATAGAGTCAGAATATGTTCAAAATGATAGCACTTTTCACTTTATAAAAGTATCAGGCAAAGCTACACTTCATTTATGTAGAAAAACTAAAACTACAGAAAATTCATGAGTGCCTCAACTAACTTGAAAGTGTTCAAAAACATGACAACCAAGAACTAGTAAACAAGCTATGAAAATTTGCATCATTAAGTCTACATGCAGTCTCCAGAGAGATGATAAGAATATACAATCCTCTAGATGCATGCAAATTGCTGTAGTCACAGTAATTGTAATCAGAGCACTGGAGAAAATAGACATTATGGTAAGATGCTATTATGAAACTCTATATGTCCTCTACATAATTATCTTTTACATAAATGATAAAAATTCACTCTGAACGCCAATATCAAAAAGAGACTAACTTGAACCCAAAATAATACATCAGAAAGCATTATTTTTTATTTAAGCATTTCCACACTTTTATATCATCTATATCATCCCCATGTTGGAGGCTATTAGTAGTAAAAAAAATAATAGCACAAGAAGAGCACAACACAGGATATGTTTTGCCTTCAACAAGAAGGAAAAACAGTGCCTTCAGTTTGAAGAAGCGTGATATACAAGAAAACTACTTTCCAAAAGTTACCGTTAGTATGTCCAGTGTTGCATGGCTGTGGTTGGGTGCAAGTGTGGGTGTGGGAATGGCGTTTCACAATCAGAGTAAACATTTTAAACTACAAATGCAGCAGTATGCCAGTTTTCCTTGACAAATGAGGAGGTTCTCAGAATGTGTCTACAGCAGACACAGGTGTGGGGAATAGAAGAACCCCTTTAACTTGGTTATGCCTCAGCAATCTCACAATATAGAACAACAAAATACTGAGCTTTTTAACATTCATCAAACAGACTTAATTTAAGTTCAAAGGAATATAATTTCTAAACTGCAGTTAACCTATTTTACAGCTATGCGAAATGCCAGAGAATCGTTAAGGAGATGTGTTGAGTCAAGTGCCTTGTGCTTCTCCAATGGAAGCTTTTTTCCTCTTTCCTTCAATGACAACGTCTTCTTACTTTGTCCCTTTTATCTTGTCATGTCTCAGCTCAACCCACTGGAATCTACCTATCAAGGCTTTTATGTTGGTTGGTATATTACTATATCCTGTAATTATTGATGATCAGCTTGTATTGTGTTCCTTCCTTTCTTATAAATTATCTTCCTTACATCATAGTGTCCATTGTCTATCCATCATTAGGAAATATGGTCACCCAAGAGTGGTTTAGATCTGTAATGGTTGCTCCCCTAGTCTTTTCTTGATGTATTAATAATGCCAGCCTTCATGTATTTTTTTCATCCATCAAATCTTCTTCATCAGTCTTCCATCAAAGAAATCTAGTCGCAATGGGCTCTCCCAAATCCCAATGTCACTTCTTTCTCCCTTTTGATGACCAATTACAATGTTGTTCTCTCTCCTTTCCTCTATGTGGCTTCCGTGTCTCATCCGTCAAGGTCATTCCACCATAAAATTGGTCACTCCATATGACATCATATGTAGCTTATGATGACATTTTGTATGCAGTGTTACCGTGAACACTTGGCCATTTTCCCTCTTCCTATTATCAGAGCCATTTTCAAGTTTCAATGCATTCCATATAGAACTTGAATGACTTCTTGTCGTTCCTTTTTGCAGGTCACTAAATTCTTAATTTCATGAAGTTTCACGATGTCTGTGGGGATATATTATCAACTGCTTTCTTTTCACTTCCATGCCTAACTATACTATTTAGTATTAAGGAATATATCTTTTGGCAGAGGCAGCTCAAATTTGACGTGTCCTCGACATCATGATGGTGGGTGGTTCATCGAAAGGAAACTCATCTTGCTCCTTAAGAAAATCCCCAAAATCCGTAGAATCTCATCATCCTCTTCCATTATAAATAATTATGAAAATTGTGTTCCATATGAACCTCCCCAAAATCTCAATGGTGAATTGTATGGCTTGTCTCAATGTGTCATATTATAGTTGGATATGCAAAGCATTGAGAAAATCGTTGAAAAGGGCCATTTCAATTCAACCAACTTGAATATCAAACATTGGACTTGACATTTCGACCATGCCAAGGAGGAATTCTCAAGAACACCAAAATGGATCGTCCTTACAAACCAAAAGAGAAAATCATATATGATGTACCACAATTGTATTAGTGATCTTGGAATATTTTGACACTTAGGTTTGTTAAGTTCAACTCAATATAATGTGTCTTTAGCTGAAGTGTGTTTCTTGAGTTTTCAGTGTGCTTTTGTACTTATTTAATATGACATTGACAATTATGTTATAAACACAATATGATCTGATAGTAAGTTCAACTCAATATAATGTGTCTTTAGCTAAAGTGTGTTTCTTGAGTTTTCAGTGTGCTTTTGTACTTATTTAATATGACATTGACAATTATGTTACAAACACAATATGATCTGATGGTTTATCTTCACCTCAATACTAACAGTGTTTGATCTGTGGCCTAACACTCAATTGGTCCATGATATCTATTTAAAGAGCGTGGAGGTTTATTTGCTAAAGATTGATTTTGAGAGGTTTATATGTAAACTATTTTCTTTTTGCTTTAATATGTTGCCTCAAGTAGCCGTGTCAGTTGAGGTTGTAGATCATTTCCTTCTCTGATGACTTTAACCACATAATACACTAGTGTATTAATCTTTGATCTATTTGTTGTGTGGGCATTTTCCTTAATACGTTTGACCTATGAGAACTACCCCTATTTATCGAACATGGTATTAAAGCTCCTATGAAGGCCTGCCCCTGTTATTGATCGAGAACTTGAACCTATGTCACTACATGCATCAAAGGACATTTGTATCATGCTGTTCCTGAGCATTTATGGGCCAAGTGAACTACTTCATCGCATCTGGAGCATCATTTTCAGCTGGATACCTTTTTTGTTTCACCCGAATACATTTCCATTCATCCATGATAGTTAACTATATTAAATCTAAATGTATGCAACTTTTTTGGTTTTTAATGTCCCTTTCATATTGTTCTAATATTACATTTCAGATTTTATGTTTATAAATCGAGTTTGCTTCCTTTCTAATCAATGTATGCTCTTTGCCCTATGACTTGTGCAATCTTGGCAAATCAAAAATAGTGAGGAAAATTTTATGGCCTATGTATGCTCTTTGCCTTGCGCCTTGTGTGATCTTGGCAAATCCGAAACAAGATAAAAAGATCCATTTTCCGAGTAGACTAACCAAGATCTAACCCCAAGCTCATAAAGATACAAAAAAAAAAATCGAGAAATTTGCTTTTTTTGTCCAGTGTAGAATGAGATTTATTTTTTAAAGGTAAAAACAAGGGTTTCAAGCAATGTTCCACCAAGACTCCGATGCAGGGAAACGCACAAGGGGGATGTGTTAGAGTACCCTCAAATTTTAGGGAAATTTTGGGGGTGTTAAGGGACGTCGAGGTATATAATATATATACATATATATAATTCAAGTTCATATTCAATAATGAAACCATAAATAGACTAATAGTAACACATTGATCCACACAAAATTTAAATTCATAAGTGAATTAAATAATGACATACATTGATCCATCCTCATCATTCATTTTGATAAATACATCATTCATATGACATACTCATCATTCATCCATACCATGAGATTCAATAATGAAATATTCAAATACATTGATCCATATCATTCACCATTCATCATTCTATAATCTACATTAATTTAAAAATTAAATTCATCATTCAATATTCTATAAGAGCTCAACGGTGGGCAAGAGATCAAAGCTCGACAACGGCAATAGACCACAACTCGATAGCGGGCAAGAGAGCACAGCTCGACAACGGCAAGAGAGTACTCAACAGAGCTTGACAACCAGCGAGAGAATTTGGGAAATGAATAGATAAGTTAACCTAGGTAAGTTTTAACTTTTTAATTTTTAGTTTTGTTTTATTTTTTACTTTATTTTTTAAGTTTTGTTTTTTTTTAAGTTTTTTAATACGTGAATTTTCAAAAAAAAATATGTTAAGTGTTATTAGACAAATTCGAGGGGGGATGCACTAGGGGGAGTGCCCAAAAGAAACCTTTTTGGGGATTCGCATCCCCCACACTAGGGAGACACACCCCTATGCGTCTCCCCAAGACTTCCCAAAAGTGGTGCGTGGGGAAACGCAACCCTAGACGCCCCTTGTTCTGGGTGAGTGGGATGCGAGGGGTGTGTGCACCCAACCCTGGGGGAGGCATCCCTGTGGAACACTGGTTTCAAGGTAAGCATGCACTTTGAGGAGGGCACAAGTTTAAAAAAATACAAATAAAAAATTCAAAAAACAAAAACTCCTTTCTAACATTTGTTATATCTTTTGTATATTAAAAATAGAATCTTTAGTTCAAGTCTTTGTTTTGATAAGTTACTTTTCGAAAAAGTGCATGCAACTCTAAATTTTAATATAAATTTATTGTAAAGGGCATAACATTAATTTATATAAGTGAGCCACTCTTTTTAGTAACATTTTGGTATGCAACTTCAAATTATTAAGCAATTTTATTTTAAAATGATTCACTTAGAGAAGGCAAATCTTTTTTACTTTATATAATGCACCCATCAAGTTTTACCTTTTATCACCAACTTCATTGTGCACCCATCTTCCCCTGTCACATGGCACACTGGTTACTTTTTATCCCTTTCTTCAAAAGGGCATAGTGCCAACCTTCACCTGACACGTGACACACTAGTTATA
Source organism: Pinus taeda (assembly GCA_000404065.3). NCBI lineage: Eukaryota > Viridiplantae > Streptophyta > Pinopsida > Pinales > Pinaceae > Pinus > Pinus taeda. The sequence continues at coordinate 106,455 of APFE030095589.1, read as the reverse complement.
CTTTTTATCCCATTCTTCAAAAGGGCATAACATTGACATTTAGAATCTGTTTTCTGTGTTGTTTTTTACACAGCCTATTTTTTCATTCTCTTTCTTTCTAAATACTCAATTTATATTTTAAGCCATCTTGTCTACATAATCTGATATCACTACTTCAAATGATCTCATCCTTACTAGTTCAAACTAGTAAGAATGGAAATCTTGAGTGGTTGATTTACAATTAAGTAGAGGACTTTATCAAGTTTCCTTGGGAACAGCAATTACCCTTCTTCAAACATAAAGAATCAAATGCAATAGTAAAAATGATGAAGAACCTGGAATACTTAGAATATCCATCTCCAAGGGTTTCTAGTTTCATATTCATGACATTAAGACCCCAGCTGCATGTTCAATAAATAGGGTATCTGTTAGGGTTCTACCCTAACCCCCTAATTTAGGATATTTTATTAATGTATGAGTCCACCTTCCTTGGATAAGGCCCACTAAATAATTAGTTAATAAGCCACTTAACAAAAAGAGCATCCTCTTTATGAATAAGGCATGAGTTAGTTAGTAGGCCCTTGATCTATAAACTGCCATGGATATTCCACTAAAACAATTCATCACAACAGATCTAATAAAAAGTTGAAATCCTTAATGTAATAGTTAATTGACTTTAGATCCTATTGATTTTCCATGGCACCTGGGAATCTATTTTTGGTCTTAGAATCTTTGACACAAACATACCCAAATGCCTCAACCATCCTACTTTGCATAGTGGAATTTACACACATCAGCGAATCAACTAGTGCACATGACAATTTTTAAATCTTTTCAACTCTCTTTCGTTATATTAACAAATTATAATACAACAGTCTAGGGCTCTCGTACTAGGGATCGTGGCCCTTGTACAATCACTGATACAAGTACATACAACTCGGGCTTGGTGTCAATCCTTTGACAAACAATCTACCTTGAACAAGATACAATTGACCTACTAGCTGATGTAAGTGCACCTCACAGCTTCCATTGGTTGTACCCTGAACACATCTGCTGGTCCTTCTGCTCCCAATCTGCAACTTTGCCTCTATCAACGAATCTTGCTCCTTTAGGTCACTAAATACAGCTCACCAATCTACCCTCTAGCTGATTATTAGTCCATCAACGAATCAAGACATAGGGTCTTCTTGCGAGTTGTTAACAACTCGTTACGAACAACCCCTAAACTGCCCACTGCTGCTCCTCAACATTGGGGACTTCTTCCCTCTATTGCCTTCCTGTGTTGCTCCAATGAAGGCAAGCTTAGGGCATGGAGGCTGCCCACTATGACTGTCAAAAGTTCTTCTCCAACAGTCAACTTAGGGCTGTCAATTTGGCTCTCTTGGCTGCAGTCCCTAAACTCAACTTCTCTGCCTCTCCTAGCAGGCTTGTGGCCCTTAACAAGGGCTGGACTTAGGGCACAATGGTTAACCTTCCAACAGTCCTCCACTCTATACATAGGCTGCCATACATGTGTCCAATCAGGACTCTTCAGATATGCCCACTTACAGTCCCATCTGGACTGATCTAGGCCCTACAGGACTGCCCTCACCTAGGGCTTGTAGATCTGCCCTCTGAGTCCTGACAATGATTTAGCTGCCTCCTCATCACTGTTCTTTGGCTCCAACATTCTGCCAAATAATCTGCCCTTATATCTTGGACTTGGCACCAGATCTGCCCTCATCTAGGACTTGTTCTTACTGTTGTTCCACCACGAAACAGACCTCCAATAACCACTCCTCTGGCGCCTTTCTGAAGTATATAACTGTGGATTTTCGGCCCCTCTGTTAGCATACTTGTGCATCCTGCAACTAGCCCTAACATGGCCTCAATCTATCCACTTCTCTTGCACAGATCTCACTTTCTTGACTCTACTGCTACAGCATATCACTAGCCCTCTCTCTTGCTCCTTAACGGCCCTGGCACATCAATACAGAGGTCTCAGCCCTCCTCAAGAAGCCTGTAACCAGTGTCATAGATCTCACAGATACGTGTCATTTATACTCATAAATCTGCCATCATACTACCCTAAACTAGGGCCATAGATTTCTGTCAAAATACTTGGACCATCCTCAATCTCTGCAAGACATTCCTCACCGTTTCTGCAAGTTGCCAACCTTACCAGCCATGCCACACAGACCCTAACCCTTCCACAGGTCTGTAGCCTCCAAAACAGGGCTAGTACAAGGGTTTCTAGAACACACAGGCATTTTCTCCTTTCATGTTGATGAGGTAACATTCTGCTGCTTCTTTCCATGACTTAAACCTCTTATCCACTTCTCAGGACCTACGGCCCTTTCTCCACAAGATTGTCCACTGTCATAGAGGTCTCAGCCTCTCTTCTCCTCACGGTGAAGCCATTTCAGGGTTGTAGCCCTCTTTCTTCTTCTACCAGCGGGCAGTCACAATGATACTAACCAACATATGACAGATTTGAACCTTCTTGTGTCCTCCTTCCACAGACAGCAAGGTCACAAGCGTTGTAACTTCCTCCTGTAGCAGAACTTAGGCATTTCAGCCTTCAAACTAGGTCTGCCGTTCCTCCTCAAACCAGCAAGAAGACCCTTAACTCTTTGGTTGCCAAAATCCTCAAGAATCTTCTCAAACTCGCTAAGGATGAAACACTTCCTTCTCTGCATCTTCTTGAGTTCTTCTTCATGAGATGTCTCACGTTAAGATAGCCTCCCTTAGCAACCATCTCAGCCCTCAAAATAGGGCACTCTTAGGACTACATCTTCAACCTCCACTTTGCTCAAGCAAGCTCCTTACTTGATTGCCTTTAGCCTCTCCTAAACCTCCTTTAAATAGCTTCTCCTAAGCCTCTTAGCAACCCACTAGAAGTTTAGAGTTTTAGTCCTCTCAGACTTAGGATTTACTTTTCCTTTTAAATCTCTTTTTATAATTTTAAACCCCATCTGGGTCTAAAACCCCTTCACTTGGGTTCATTGCCCACAAAGTCTTTTCGTGACCAAACTCACACAAACCCCAGATCCAGGCTTGTGGAGTATCTCCCAAGCTACACAATTCAACAAATCCCATATCCTTTATTTACTGTTTTTACGCTTAAATGACTAGAATTGTGAAATGCAAGAAGTATAACAATGTTGCAAATATAGGTATCAAGATAAAATCTGCGAGGGTCCAGAAAAAACAAAAAATCGAGAAATATAAGTAAAAAAACAGCAAACATTCGCAAAATTAAGATACCACCAAAATATCGGAAAAAATCGGCAAACATCGGCTAAGCCAAAAACTCGTGGTTCCACAATAAAATGGGGATGTTATTGAGACATATGCAACAACAGTACAAAACAAAAGGAAATATGCACGCCATCCACAATAGACACAAATTTTACCCTAGGAAATCTTTACAAGAGAATCAAACTAGAAGGTGAGGCTACTTTGTTGTCTTTTCTCTAGTATGGAAATATGCAAGTACAAAGGAAGAGGTACTATGTATGGACTTTGGAGTTACCTGAGACCTATGATCCATGAGGCTGCTACAGAACCTTAGGTCCCCCCTTTGTTCCTCTCTCTAACTCCCCACTCCTAGTTGCTCTACTCGACTATGGAACAAAATACAATAGCATGGGATGAAACCCCTACTCATTGCAGTTGGATATTTAATACAGCCTGATAACCAACTAGGGATAGGATTTGACACACCTAACCCTCAACTAGAGTTATGATTTTGGACCTTCTGGAGTCTCTTGAAATTCCACATGTGGCTAGCCTCTCATATGCATGAGTAACAAGGGTGGACACAACATCCATGAGCTGTAGACCAATTGGTTTGAGTGAGGTTTAGTCCCCACCAAGTCTCAAGTTCAAACCTCATGGGGAGGGATTGACAATGGAAGCCACTTTGGAGGAATTAAACTATCAAATGGCGCATCCAAGCTCGATCGAGCTTTGGACAATCTTGGTTATAGCATCCCATTAGTGGGTAGATCGTTCTTCCTTCCAATAGTCAACTGGCCTTGGACTAGGCTCAACCTAGTTAAAAATTAAATCATTAAATAAAAACAAGTGTGGACATAGCATCCTCTCGTACGACAATGGTCAACATGGTAGGTCAACTTGCAAGAGGCATAACTTTTGCACACAAAATCCGACTAACGTGATTCTTGCACCATTGGAAAGGTCTCTAAGTGTACAACAACGCCAATGTCACTTTTCTGAAGTTATTCATGCGTGTTTCAAGAGAGATATTCACTATTTGGTGCGACTTACCAAGTTACTCTGAGGCTCAATCATAAACTTTATGACAATTTTTGAGCAATTAGCCATCTGTATAGAGAACTTCATAGATTCTTTCTCTAAAAAAATGTTTCAATAGTGGCCTCAAGGAGGAGATTCAAGCACAAGCCAAAATGCAACATCCTGCAGTCTGGTTGGAAGCAACATCTGAAAGGGATCTAGAAGTAAAGACAATAACCAATGCACAAACCAAAAAACCTCTTTCGTTATGCACACCTACCCTCCTCAAGTTAATTCCTAAAGCACAACCCCTACTCATCCCTTGAAAGTACAAAGGTCACCAAAGACTTTAACTTTGCTATAATTTTTTATGAAAAATAAGCTCCAAGTCATACCTTAAAGAATAAAAATTGTTCCAAATTGCTATGACAACACTAGTCCTGAGAAAAGACATAGCTACCATAGAGAGGTTGGAGTTATGAATTGAAGACACCAACACTCCTACTTAGGAAGCTATTATTGAACCTTGAATCCCTAAGGAAGAACGACTAATACCCTGCATGCCTTATCAAGCATTTCAACTCCACAAACCTTGAAACGTAGGGGCTACATAAGCACCAACAAGCAGTCATCCTAGTTGACAATGGCAATATTGACATTTTCATCCACAAGCTAGTTACAAAAGAAACCCATTATTTTGTCTACCTAGTGCACAATTACCAAATCATGATCGCCAATGGAGGTATGATGAAATGTGGGGGTAGAATGAAAATGTCAAACTCCAAATGGAAAACTATCAACTCAAAACCCATCTATTTACATCGATATAGATGGATGTGATATAGTATTGGGGAGTAGAATGGTTGTGCACTTTGGGACCAACCACCATGAATATCAGGAAACTATAAATGAGCTTCACTCCATGGGATCAAGTACACACCCATCAAGGGCTTAAAGTAGACCCTTCTACAAATAGTCAACTCTCATCACATGGAGAAGTTATGAAAGAAAGGCCACTCCTGTATTATTGACCAATTTAATGCCATATAAGTTAAGGAAAGCTTGACACAAACAATCCAACCAAATTTGCAGCTACACCTCAACAAGCATGATTGGGTCTTTGACATACTAAAGGGTTTAGCACTTTCTCATGGAGAGCATGACCATTATATTCCCTCAATTCTAAGATGTCTATCACCAAATATACATCCTTATCGACACCCTTTTGCACAAAAGAATGAAAGAGAAAATATCATTCACGAATTGTCAGAGGCAGAGGTCACACATCCTAGTACAAGCGCTTACTCATTAAAAGAAATCATGGTGTGAGAAAGGAATGCACTTGACACATGAACTGATTTTAGGTCTCTCAATAAGTTGACGATCAATGACAATTTCCTATCCCAGTTACTAATGATCTACTAGATGAACTTCATGGAGCCAAGTTTGTCACAAAGCTTGATCTATGTTCAAGATACCACCAAATCAAGAGGAAAGAAACAAAAACCCTTAAGATAGCATTTCGGACACGTGAAAGTCATTATGCATTCAAGTGATGCCTTTCTGCCTTTTTAATGCCCCATCCACTTCCCAAAGCCTCATGAACAATATTTTCAAACCCTTCCTACACAATTTTGTGTTGGTGTTCTTCTATTACAGCTTGGTCTATAGTAAAGCATGGGCGTCACACATAGCTCGTTGATAAGTCCCTCTGACTCTTGAGGGGCAACCACATATTTGTGACGCCCTCTAAATGTGTTTTTGGGGCTCCCAAGGTTGAATATGTGTGTCACATTGTAGGTCAAGAGGGAGTACGAGTAGATCCCAAGAAAGTGGCAATTATGCAAAATTGGACACAATCCTAAAACATTGAAGAGCTTGTGGGGATTCATAGTATTTTCAGGCTACTATAAGAAATTTGTGAAAAAATATGGCAAAACTGCAACACCACTGACTTCACTCCTTAAATACCTCTCTCTAGAGTGACATAGCAAAATAAGCCTTTGTTGCTTTAAAGGATGCCATTTACACTACTATAGTATTGGAAACGCAATATTTTAAAAATATTTTTGTATCGAAATGTGATGGATCAAGAAAAGGTATAGGAGCACTCTTCATGCAAGGAAGAAACCCCTTGGCATTCACCATTAAGTAGTTGTCTGACTACAATTTGAAAAAAATTCAAGTATGAGAAGAAAATGATAGCTATCCTTCCTACAATGAAGACTTCGCAACCATATATCTCATAGGGGTTTCTAGATAACTGCTAAACATCATAGTTCAAAGTACTTCCTCGAACAACAATTGTCTTCACCATAGCAACATAAGTGGGTTGCTAAAATGTTGGAGTATGATTATGAGATCATATATAAGAAGGGTAAAAATAACATTGTGGTTGATGCTTTATCAAGGCAATTTAAGGAGGATGAATCACTACTTGCCTTATCCTTACCAAGTCTAAGATGGCTCAAGGAAGCCTACAAGGAATCAATAGCAAATAGTGCTTTAAGGCAACCCATCCAACAAATTTACCTTAGATCATTGTTGAAAATAGTACCAAGGAGAGGTGTTACTAGGCTTTTATCCCTTTTATCCTAGTGAGCACATTAATGGACTTTTCTCTCAATGGCATTTATAAGTTAAATTAATGTCATTGGTGAAAAAGATACTTTGAAGTGTTGTACCATGTACTCTTTCTAATATTAAAGTCACTTGTACCTTATAAAGTGACTTTATGTGTAAAGTACTAAGTGTATTTTTCTAATATTAAAGTGAGAAAAAAATCACTTTATGAGAAAAAAATAGAAAAAGTACACAACTTGAAAAAGTTACTAAGAGATTTTTAAGTGATGGGGCCAATGTATGAGGGGGATCATTTGAGAGAATTGATCTCAACCACAAACCTTGAGATTTGGAGATTAAATCTCAGCCATTGGATCCTTAGGTCTAGGGATTCAATCTATTCCAAGGAGACAAAAAAGGGAAAAGGGATCTCATTCTTCACTTCACACTTGAGAGAGAGCAAGAGAAGAAGAGGAGAGGAAAACTTCAAGGAGGAGAGAACTTGCAGCTAGAGAAGGGCTCAAATTCAAAGGAGAAGAAGGCAGCCACAGCAGCACGAAAATCGAGGAAAACAATAACTACAACAGACACGAAATTTGAGGCAAGGAGCCATGAATTTTGAGGAGCTGCTGCACAAAATTTGAGGAGCAAGACAAGCCTGAATTTCAAGGACAAGGCTGCGGATGTCAAGCCTAAAATTCAAGGCACAAATTTCGAGACATCACGAAAATCGAGAAGGGATTTTGTTGCTGTCTGGCACAATTTTCAAGGCAGAAAAGTCACCTTTAGGCACAAAAATTGAGGCTAGGTGTGCACAGATTTCGAGGGTGAGTTTGGGCATGAATTCCAAGGAGTTGAGTTGTAGAAAAAAAAATGCAAAAATTCTAGGGCACTAAATTTGCTGAAAATCTGAATTGTTCAATGGGCACAAATTTCCAAAAATTGCAATTAATGCTACCGCAGAAAAGGGAGATAAGTACAGTGAAATTTTTGTACTTTTTTTATAATTTCTCAAGCAATAAAATCCTCCTTTGGAGAATAGTTTTCACTAAGAGGTTGTGGGGTTTTCTGGGGTTAGCTTGACCAAAAATAAGAGTCTCATATGTGTGAATGCTTGCCTAAATTTTGTATTAATTACGAGCTGGTAGGAAAGTGAAAACTATTAGAAGCACTCTTTTAATGTTTGGAATGAATGAACACTGAAATTTATATCAGCATGAAAAAACATGTGAGTTGGGCCTAAACAAACACATGCAAATTTGTAAACTGGGTTAAAGGTGCAGATCATAAATTTTCTACATGGTATCAGAGCCAAGTTGAAGCTCAAATCTCAAATTTCAATCAATTGATAAAGAGGGCAGCAAGCATTTGAAGTCTTCAAACAGTGAACCAATACCTTTGAAACTTTGCCATAAACCCAAAGACTTCAGCATTTCAGAGGGAGGAAGGTTCTAGCTTCCAAATTTCCTCCATATTGTTGGTTTTGAGGTCATGGCTACTGGGTTGAGAGTAGAGGACAGATTGATGGGGGCTGAAAACTTTGGCCCATGAAAGGAGAGGATTATGCTTTTACTAGAGGAGATAGAAGTGTGGGATGTTGTTGAAGCAGTTGTGCAAGCACCCACTGATCTAGCTCAATTGGTGGAGTTCAACAAGAAGAATGTGAAAGCAAAGAGGATCCTTCTAGATGCCATCAAGGACCATTTATTCCCTCATGTTTCAGGGATGTGATATGCATATCAAAAGTGGGAGTCCTTGGTCTCTTTGCACCAGAGTTCTAATGAGAATAGGAAGATGGTGTTGAGCCAAAAACTACGCAACATCAAGATGACCAAGACCGACAATGTCACCTCTTTCCTCACAAGAGTCGCACGGGTGAAGGATGAGTTAGTTGCAGTTGGTTAGGATTGCCTTAGATGGGTTCACCGAGAAGTGGGATGGATTTATCCACGGCTTGGCGGCTAGAGAGCACTTTCCTGGTTGAAGGAGGATGAGGGGACGATTTCATCCAGGAGGAGATAAGGAAGAGCACGACGGGTGGTAGCAAGAGTGGTGGGGAGGTGAAGAGGGGAATGTTGCTCTAGCGACTAAGGGCAAGAAGGGAAAGAATGTCAAGAAGAGGTCTTCTAGTGGAGCAAAGCAGAAGAAATGGAAGCAGAAGGCTAAGGAAAAGGACATGAGCAAAGTGAAATACTTTGCTTGTGGGAACTGGGAAGAGGGGTCACTATGTTGTTCAATGTCCCAACAAGGGTAAGAAGAAACAAGGAGTTGTAGCTTCAGCAGATGTGGATGATTTTGCGGCTATGTTTGATTCAGAGTGTTCTTTGGTGGTGAGCTTAGCCACTCATGTCACATCTTCTCGTGCATGGTTCATAGACAGTGGAGCATCCTTCCATATGATCGACGTTAGAGATCACTTCACGAGCCTTTTAGAGGATGATATTAACTTGGAGGTTGTGTTTGGCAACAACTCCAAAGTCAAAGTGGCAGGGATAGGGGCAATTTCATTTCAAAGGGAGTCATCACCTCCTCTGAAGGTGAGGGATGTTCTTTATGTTCTGAGGTTGAAGAAGAGTTTGATATTAGTCTCTAGCTTGGAGGACAGGCGGTATGAGGCACTGTTCCGGAAGGGACAAGTGTTGATATATCCCAGGGGATCCAGTATCAAATCTACTCGCATGATTGGAGCTCACAATGGGAGACTATACAGACTTATATTTCAGCCTCTTAGATCTATGGTAGCGCAGACCAGTAGCAGTGAGTTATGTGAGTTGTGGCACAGGAAAATGGCCCACTTGCACCATGGAGCCTTCATGATGTTGAGGGAGATGGTTACAAGGTTTCCTGACTTAAACACAGAGCATCATGATGTGTGGAGGGGGTGTGCTTTGGGAAAGTACACCAAAACACCTTTCTATAGCTACAGCAGAGCTGCAGGTATCCTTGACTTGATTCATTCTGACATATGTGGCCTTATGTCCCATGTTTCATTAAGTATATATGAGTACTATGTGACATTCATTGATGACCACTCTAGGAGGACCTAGATTTACTTCGTGAAGACCAAGGATGAGGTCTTCCGGAGATTCCAAGAGTTTTAAGGTTCTTGTGGAGAACCACACAGGGAGGCAAATCAGGTTGTTGAGATCAGACAATGGGGGTGAGTACACTTCTGCAGAGATGAGGGATTTTTGTGGGAGTGTTGGCATCAAGAGGGAGCTCATTGTGCCTTATAACCCTCAACAGAATGGGGTGGCAGAGAGGAAGAACATGACCATTGTTGGTGCAGCTAGAGCATTGTTGCATGATCAGAGTTTACCATTCTTCTTGTGGGCCAAGGCATGTAACACTGTTGTATATTTGCAAAACAGGAGCCCACACAGAGTCCTGGGGAGCAAAACTCTTGAGGAGGTGTATATCGGCAAGAAGCCGAAAGTTGGGCACATCAAGATATTTGGGTGCCTTACATATTCACACATCCCTGAGGAGAAGAGGATGAAGTTGGAACCCACTACAAAGAGGGGTATCCTAGTGGGTTACAGTGAAACCAGCAGGGCCTACCGTAAATCTCTCCATAAAAAAGTTGAACACTCTAGAAGCATGCTTCGACAAATGGGTTTATCTAGTTCGATAAGGAGAGTTGAAGCATCTAATGGTGGATGCTTGGGAGGATATCTGGCCGACCTATGTGCGTTTGATGCCCTAATCCCAAAGGAGGAGGATGGTCTTGGTCTTGGAGCTCTGACCTTGGATATGCACCTAGATCCCTCGGTTGATGGTTAGTAAGCCTGATGGTACCTGGAGTGGCTGAAAACTTTAGCCAATCTTAGTCCCACCCAGATAGATAACTCTGGTCAAGTATCTAGTATGTGGCACTGAGTGTGCTTGAACTCTTCGTAGTTCATATTGGAGATCTTCCATGTACCTCTATATGGTTGTAATTATGAATACCTCCCTAGTTAAGATGGAGTGTTGACGAGTGTAACTACGTTCGGTCTTCATAAATGTATTCAAGTATCAATATAATGTATTTGTCAGAAGAAAGAAAATGAAATTTTATTATTATAAAATTGACTTATTAAAGCATGGGTTTCATGCTTGACTCAATTGTTTTTAGGTCAAAACCTTCATTGTAGGCTTCCAGGGTTTATGTCAAGTGTACTTATCCATGTCATAATGTAAAGAACCCTTCTTGGGAGTTATTTGTCAAGAAAGAAATTTATTTTATATTAACATTAGTCTTCTAGGCCTCCTCCACCAAGTCGGCCTCAAAACTAGACAAGTCAGCCTAAAACTAGACAGCAGAATCACTATATAAAGGCAGCAACTCCGCCTCATTTGTCACTCATACACAACGAGTTCGATCTGCAACTTTTGAGGCCAGAAAAAGTATGAATTTCAAGGAAGAAGAGGAAGAAGTATAGCTAAGGAGAAGGAGGTTTCTCACAAGCATAAGAAGTCGAAATTTTCTCTCTTTCCCACACGTGTGAAGTTGTGCAGTTGTTGAAAGGGGGCTGAAATTTTGCATTTACTGGGAGGCTGAAATTTTGGTGCTCAGGGTCGAAATTCTACAACTAGGAAGTTGAAGTGTTGGATTGTTGTTGGGTTGAAGTTGTTGGATAAGAAGAGATTACTGCATTATTTTGGAAGGCTGACTTGGTGGGGGAAGAAGGTCTATTGGTCTAGGGTCTTGGTCCATCTCAAGCTAAATTACTTAAGGAAGAGTTCTTGACTGGGATTTCCCCTATATAGGTGTTTTAGCCCTGGTTCTCCACCTACATCTGGCATCCTTGATCTTCATGTTTTGTTTTTTATAATTGGTTGATGAAACAAAGATAAAAGAAGAACATAAGAAGGTTAATAAGAACTTAAGAATATCACAAGTAATTATCAACAAAAGAAAAATCTTTCTGCTTTTCTGATTTTCTAACAAGAATAACCTCTCATCACATATAACTTTGGAAGTCAACGCTTTTAGAATATCATCTTCCACAAGCTATGGATTATCACATAACATGGCACTGGATTAGAGTAAGATATTTTATCTATCCAATGGAAAACAAGAAATGATTATTTAAAATTGCACTACAACACATGATATTTTATCAATCCTATGGAAAACAAGAAATGATTGTTTATTTAAAATCACACTACACAACACTGCATAAAATTTCCCTAACATGATAACTCCTTAAGATATGCACATTTTATCTATCAATCTAGAAACGACCACAAAAGGTGGAATCATACCTAGTGCATTTGTGCACACTTACGGATTATTTGACCAATGTACCCTACATAATGAGCAAAGTCCCACCAAAGGAGCACTCTCTAGCACATTTAGCTCACCCTAGAGCTTTTGGTGGTCATTAGCCTCAACACAAGGCAAGTTATGTTGTACGTGACCACCAAAAGCGGTAACGGAGGTGGTTGCCGTCCTAGGCCCTAAAAGCCCCCAAATTTGACAAGTGTTTAACCATTACTCTATCCATTTTTTAAACCAAAGCATTATAATGAGTTCAAGTAAGGATATGATAGACAGGAGCCCCTCAATGCCCATCATGATCCCATAGTCAATGGAAGGGGTACACCCATCAAGGACAAAGAACCCCCTCAAGCCACAAGCAAGACTACAACAGTTGCTTGACATGACATCTCCCTCCAGCCAGCCACTTGTTTATTATGTTGTTTCATGTTTATTTGCCTTGGAGGTTGTGGCACTTAAGAATTCTTATTTTTTGTCGTCGTGCACGGCAAAGTTGTTTGACTGGGTTATTTTGCCTTTCATCCTTAGCTTGTGGTGGTTCCTTGTTGTGCACTATTTTGAATATAACTATAAAGCAAAGCATTTTACATTATATATATCTATACACACACACAGCATTTTACATTGTGTGTGTGTGTGAGGATGTATGTACACACAGTCTTGAATATATATATATATATATAGTCTGGTTTGTGCTGGTTTTGTCCCAAACCGATCAAGCCTGTTGTGAACCAGCTGAGCCCATTAGGACACAAGCTGGTCTGCTATGAACCACCTGAGCCAGCTAAGGGACCACAAGCATATTTTTGGTTCTGCACTCGGGTTGAGGCAGTGAGACAATGTTCTGACTGTGACACACACACAGCATACACAGAGTCTCAAATATATATATATTATTTATATTATATATATATATATACAGACTGGTTTGTGCTGGTTTTGTACCGAACCGATCAAGCCTGTTGTGAACCAGCCGAGCCCATTAGGAGACAAGCTGGTCCGTCATGAACCACCTGAGCCAGCTCAGGGACCACAAGCATATTTTTGGTTCTGCGCACAGGTTGAGGCAGTGAGACAATGTTCTGACTGTGTATGTCCACACAAGCTGGTCCGTCATGAACCACCTGAGCCAGCTCAGGGACCACAAGCGTATTTTTGGTTCTGCACACGGGTTGAGGCAGTGAGACAATATTCTGACTGTGTATGTCCAGTATATAATGTTTGTCCTTTAATTGTCCTTTCTACCAGCTGGCCAGAGCTGGTTGCCTTATAGAAAAGTATTTAATAAGGACCTTCAAGCCGTTATCATGAGGGTGGCCTTAAATATGCATGGAATGGATCTAGACTCTAAAGAAAGGATCACTGCATATTCACATCAATAGAATGTTGTTCTCTAGGCAGTGTTGCAATAATCATACATGTGGAAAAAAAAGTCACCAGGAGCTGACAGAAACATCATCTTTTCATCATTTTATGAACCAAGAACCAGTGTCAGGTCAACGTGGGAGAAGATCTTAAATATGTTGAAATCCAAAAATAAAAAACGAATAACCTGATGCTATTTGCTGGCAAATGCTATTCTTCACCCTATATTATGTTCATATTATTGTTAAGTAGGCACATCCATGGTTTTTGAAGGCTATCCAAGGTTTCTATAAACAAGCAAGACTGTCTTGCTGGCCAGAATAAATAAGGATCTAATTGCATTTCCAGCAAATGATTCAGTTAATGGGGTTGTTACATGCAGACAAAAGATTGGAAGTTCTTGGTAGCCTGCCTGTTTTCAAAAAATCTTAAATTGTTGTCAGCATAATCTAAAAAATATTTTTTTCATTGAAATTTTAATTATTTTATATACTTTTTGAAAACAGAGTCATTGAGTCCCTGTGGAAACCCAAGTTGTAGGTGGCCAAGTCAAAGTCTGACCCAAAGACATTGATATATATATATATATGTACGGCCCCTCTTGCATGTCACTCACATGCTAGAAAATAATTTCATTTGAAGTTCTGAATTAAGGTGTTTCTTAGCAGTTTGCATTTCTCTTGCAGCTATTATAATAGAGAGAAATCACTCTCTTCTTTCATTATGGTTGAAGGGGACTTTCTTAATTACCAATCATGAATGTTTAAAAACATTCACCTCCGTTAAATAGAGTTGGTATGCATAGCAAGGTTGTTTTTGCTGTGAAGATCTTATTTATAAATTTAATATAACAAATAATGTTCAAGACATTATTATCCTTTGATCTCGACCTCATATGACCTTATCATAAATTGATGCTTGTGACAAGTATTTCTATCAATACTCTGATGTCTTCTTAAATGGTATTCTACAATAGATTTAGGAGCTTATTTGTTGTGGAAAATTAATTTTCAACATAAACATGGTAAGGTTAAACAACCTCTGTAACCAGCAATTGTAACCATGTTTAAAGGACTGTGGATAGGCACCCAGTCCATAATTTCCAACACCCCAACCCCCGTCTCTATTGGGAATCCTCAAAGGAAGAAACTATATTTAACTTGTTCTTCAGTCTGATGAGGACATCAAGTAGATTGATGGCAGATACCACTTTCCATTAATAAATGGAACCAAAACTAAATACAGCTAGCATGCTATTGTTTACACATTCTCACCAGAGACAATCAGCATAAACTCATTATTCTTCCTGCTATTCTGTGAAAGAAAGAATATATTGCTTTATGCCAAATTCTATTCTGAGTTTGCAATCTAGTAGAATAGTTGATTGTTTAGAGTCTGTTTTCTTAACATTTTGGACCTTAGATGTTACGTTTCTGTGATCCATTCTATTTGAAAGACAGTTGATGAAGGCAGGATCCAGGATCCTGTTCGGACTTCAGCGAATGAAGCATTGGTTTCAAGTATACTTAATTAATTAAAGGTTTTCTTTAACATTTAGGTTTTCTTAATACTCTGATGTCTTCTTAAATGGTATTCTACAATAGATTTAGGGGCTTATTTGTTGTGGAAAATTAATTTTCAACATAAACATGGTAAGGTTAAACAACCTCTGTAACCAGCAATTGTAACCATGTTTAAAGGACTGTGGATAGGCACCCAGTCCATAATTTCCAACGCCCCAACCCCCGGCTCTATTGGGAATCCTCAAAGGAAGAAACTATATTTAACTTGTTGTTCTTCAGTCTGATGAGGACATCAAGTAGATTGATGGCAGATACCACTTTCCATTAATAAATGGAACCAAAACTAAATACAGCTAGCATGCTATTGTTTACACATTCTGACCAGAGACAATCAGCATAAACTCATTATTCTTCCTGCTATTCTGTGAAAGAAAGAATATATGGCTTTATGCCAAATTCTATTCTGAGTTTGCAATCTAGTAGAATAGTTGATTGTTTAGAGTCTGTTTTCTTAACATTTTGGACCTTAGATGTTACGTTTCTGTGATCCATTCTATTTGAAAGACAGTTGATGAAGGCAGGATCCAGGATCCTGTTCGGACTTCAGCGAATGAAGCATTGGTTTCAAGTATACTTAATTAATTAAAGGTTTTCTTTAACATTTAGGGCATTTCATCTTATGCTTCTGGGATCTATCATTCTCAATACACAGTTGATGAAGTCAGGCTACAGGGTCATGTTTGGACTTCACAGTCACTTAAAGTGATCCATGCATTCGTTTTAAGCATATACTATGCATAGACCGCCTTTTGTGTTTCTCAATGACTGTTCAGACACCTCCCCCCAACAGCCATTCAACAGAAGACAAATGTTTGCTCATACTACATATTGTGCCACTTAATTTAGTGAAACTTTCTGTTTGAATCCTCCGGTCTTCGACATATAAAAATGAGTAAATGGGGAATTATGAGATTCTAACAAACAATATCATTTTATGAATCTCATTACTAAAATTAATGCAATTACCACCAGGCAGAATAACATACCTGGATATAATTGCCACCATAAAAAGCATTGTTCCCCAGTTGAAGTTGACTCCTGAAATCTTTTCCCTGTGCATAAAAATGTGCAATGTTTATTCTCACTTGGACTGAGCCAGAAATTAATGCAGCAAGCTCTACATATCTATAATACAAATTAAAAGCAATAATCAGAACCATTTCAATAAATTGAATGTTGTTAGCTCACAAGATTTAATTTAATTTAAGAGGGTTGTGATTAATGCTAATGACCCGCATGAACTATGCATAGATAACTTATCACAGGGTGTATGAAAGATAGCCTTGTCAATTTATTCAATGACTCATTAGTAAGTGATAATTTATCTCTCTCATGTGATGATCGAGTATCTTTCAGATAACGACAGTTCTATCATAGCATTTATCAGTCTGAGGCTGGTGTTAATCTTTGTGTTTGATGGCATCTCAAGAAAGCTAACGTGAAATTATCATTTCAGGAATAAATTTAATTGGAATATGTGAAAAATAAGAAGGGAAAGTTTCATTTTTAGTCACAGTATGTTAGTTGTACAGTAAAGCATAAATTAAAAATGAAGTCCCTCTCAGCACATTCCTCGAGAAAACAAGAAATACGTGAATTTAAAAGTTGCCAATTATGTCTGCCTTGTCTTCAGCGAACATAAAGTTGATGTATTTATTAAAAGCACTATTATATGGACAGAATTTTTTTAAAAGTTCATAATTTATTTATTTAACTTGGCTGATCCGCAGCATTCATAATGCCATCACATCTTGACCTGGTCTTTCACAAATTACATTCTGGGCTTTACAATTATACTTCCGTTGCTCAGCATATGTAGAATGCTTGATCATCACCATGCCCGTCTTGAAATCAACAATAGGAACCTGCTAAACATTTGGTGAAGTTGTCATGCCTGGAAACACAATTCACCGTAACTGGAGATTGAAATGAAATCAATTTATCAAGAATTGCCTTCCTTTCTGACCTCTGTGATGCAGAAATCTGTTATTATTTGACATCAATTTCTACATTGTGCTATGCAGTGTTGCAGTCTGCATAAATGAAAGAAGTGGTGTAAATACTGAAGAACTGCAGCAGCGTAAAATGACAGCATAACAGCTGCAACTTTATGGGTAGAGTAGACTAAAAACAAATAACCATTGATTATAAAATTTGGCTTCAATTAAAAATCCTTCCTAAGCGACCACATGTGAAAGTTTTTGCCAATAATTAAAATGCTCACTGATTAAACAAAGTCTACTTTCCTAGGGTTTTAATATGATCTTCATTTAAATCAGAAAAAAAAAAAGCATTAGAGGAGTCACAAAGACCACCCCCCATACACCTTAATTTATTAAGGTTGACCATTTTCATTTAAATTTCTACCACTCATTTCATATTACATCATCCATGACTCGGTCTACCAAATACTTACGTAGGTCCATTGACTAACATATCCATTTGTCCTTCGTGATGGAATGTAGGGTTCATCATTTTTATGCCTTCTTGGAAAATAGAGGTTAAGGTTGTCATTCTGAGGTTTTGTAAGTTTATAAAACATTCATGGATCTGGAAGCAAAGTTGGATTAGGGTTGAGAAATCAATGCTAGTACGATTAGGGTTAGATTTCTCTTTCTTGATAATTACTTGTGAATTATGTTGGCTTCTTTTACTTATTTGTTATATTATCTTTCACCAAGCAATTACCAAATTATGTGTGCATGAAGATCACAAAAACACAAGACACAAGATGTAGGCACTCTGCCAGGGCAAAACCCCTATCTAGGGGAAAACCCAGTCAAAATCTTTCCTTCAATAGTTTTTCTTGAGACTCTTCAACCTAGACAAAGACCTCCTCCACACCAAGCCAACCTCTTCTTCAATCCAACCTTCGATCTAGTAGCAACAGCAGCTTCGACTTTCTGGCTTCAGTAGCAACTTCAACCTTGACAAGGAGACTTTAATCTCCTAAACCAGCCCACACGAGAGAGAGAGAGAGACCAAAACTTTGATTTTCTTCTTCCCTTCCTTTTTGACCAAACTTGCACTCCTTTTAGCCCCTTCCTTCAACTTCGCACTTTTCCAGCTTAAGATATCGAACTATGCTTCAAAGAGATGAGATGCCACAAATGAAGTCGAACTACCTTGTATATATCGTCTTCTAATGAGGTCAAATTGCCTTCCCTGAGGCCGACTTGATCTTCTTGAGGCCAAATTGGTGTGGAGGTTATGTAATTCATTTTTTACTCAAAAATAATTCTTTTTACATCGTTCGAATAAAATGTTGACCCAAGCATGAAACCCATGCTTTAATAAGTCATTGTAACAATAATAAAAATTCTTTTGACAAATACATTTTATGAAGACCGAACCTAGTACATTTTTAAACACTCCCTCTTAACTAGGGAGGTATTCATTCGGAAGATTTCAAACTATATGAATTCTGAAGAGTTTAGGCACTGCAATGCCATGGACTAAATTCCTGACTAGGGCAGTCTATCCAAGGTCTCTCAACAGTTTACGCACCACAATGCCAAGGACTAGATTCCTGACCAAGGCAATCCATCCAAGTGAGACTAAGATTGACTAAAGCTTTCAGCCTCTCTAGGTACCATCAAGCTTACTTACTAACCATCAACCCAGGGATCTAGGTGTGTATCCGAGGTCAGAGCTCTACGACCAACGCCACCCTCCCTACTTCAAGAACTAGACATCAACACATAGTGTCGGCCAGATGTCCTCCCAGGCAATGTCTCACACATAAAGCCTCTACTTCCCGATTATTTCAATCGGTAACAAATCCTCTCCAATCAAATAGATCGGCATGAAATCTCTCCCAATCAAACTGATCGACAACTCTAAGCATGTAAAACATGTCATCAAACTTCCGAGAGATTTACCTGTACAAACACAACCCCAATCAGCGACAAACTTTCAAATGTCTATAAATATATACAAGCCTCCAAGGTCTTCCAGACAACTTGATGTTGCTTCTAAACTTTTCATAGTAGGACTTAGAGCTTTCCCAATGAATCTTGACAGAAGATTCCTCAACCATACAGCTTCCTTTCCTACTTCTCATGCAGCAACATATTCCACAAATCGATCTGCCTTTTCTTATCTCAGCAGCCCTTCAAAATACATCGCCAATTTTCTTCTCTCACTTGTGGCCTTCACTAAAACTTACGATTATTAGTCCTGGTCTAGTGCATGACACATGAAGTAGAGAACCATATCCATCACTCCCTCTTGGCCAAGGAGGATCTAATCATTCCTACACAAGGAATATACCCTAGCTCCCTCTTATCCTAGGGAGATTCCTTTCATTCAAGCTCCCTCTTAACTTAGGGGGCTCAACTTCTTTTCTACAACATCCGAGAATCCTTCATGGCTTCCATCCTTCTCATCAATGTTGTCATGACCATCATTATTCACATCATGCTTATCACATCAACTTTACTTTACGAACATCTTCACTACCTTGAAGATCGTGTACCTGCACAACTTAGATAGCAAGTACAACCAAATCTATAGAAGCATGAAGTTAACCATATTAAAAATCACGGAAGCATTCAACTTTATATATCAGATGCCCAAACTTAATTACAAACAAGAGACACATACTCTTCAATTACAAACAAGAGACACATACTCTTCAACTTCTTGTTAAGGATTTTGTCATAAACCCTATACTACTTCATCAAGACTTCGAGCATTTCATAACAACTTTCATTACATCTAGGGTTTCAATGTTTCTTCCAGAGGTATGGCATACCCTACTACAACATATAGCAAACCCTAGAAACAATTCAAACAAATATAGATCTAGAAAGTATCTAACAACTTCAGAATTCACATGGTAGACTTCCTAATAAGATTTCATACATGAGATTTCAATAATCAAAACCAATCACAGCTCAATCAACAACATGACTAGCTTCCACTAGGGTTTGTTGCAAACCCTAGATTTTGCTCAATCAAACATCAATCACAACTAAAACTCATATTTCAACAATCTTACATAAATCTCACGTTATCACATTGACATCATATATATAAAAGATTTGGACCTCTACTAAGGTTCAAATCCCTAGAATTCACAAATACTGTCATCCTAGAGAATGAAACTTTGACTAAGGCTTAGTTCCAAACCTTAAGACTCATGACCATCAATAATTAGGTCAACTCATATATCTAGGATCTCATCATCATGCACAAGCACATTATAAATGTGTTAGTCAAACCCAACTACACAATCAATAAGAGTTAGACATATAACAAACTTGATCAAACTAGGGTTTGATCAGACAAACACATACATGCCAAGGATTTTATTATAAGACATTATAAGGGTCTTGTTTATAGTTTATACATACTACCAAACCCTAATGATCTAGGGTTTCATTACAAAACATGGCAAACCCTAAATTATCAATACTTCAAAGGTTCGATACTTCGAACATTACCATTCAACCCTAACAAGTTAGGGTTTCCATATCCATACCAAAATCCCAAACATGACTTCACCAAAACATCAGACATTTTCTTTCAACAATAACCCTAAGCATATTAGGGTTTCACACATAATCATCGACATACCCTTAAGTTAAAGTTTTCACAATGAACCTTTCTAGGCTTCCACAAGAATAATCAAAGATATAAGGAGGGTAGATAGACTTATCTAATGATGAATCACCTAATCAAGAATCTTTAAGATTCAAGAAAGCTAGACAAAAAGATGTTAGTAACAGTTTATCAAGAATAAATATCAAAAACTTGTAATTCAAAAAATATCTCTTGTTTCTTAACAAACCTTGTAATTCCAATGCTTTGTTTTGTGAAGCCTTCTTCCATGTTCCTTGAGTATTCAGCAAGCCTTTTCTAAACAAAAATATGACTAGAAATGTGATTAGTATTTAATATAACAAACTTAGATAAGCTATGTTACACCGGAACCGCTCCTGAGATGCGGGAAACCCATTCCAATGGTTCCTGCGCTCCTAGGAACTTTGGAGCTGTATGGGAATGTTCCCTTTTCAACAGGACTTGCAATGGGAGCTGGGGAAAGTTCCAGAAGCTTTGAAGACATTTCTTTTGGAGTTTCTGAGTTCACTAGGGTTAGTGAATACAAAGCCTATAGAGAAATATGTTGAACTACCCACAAAACATGAGCCTATGTTGAAACCTTCACAGGAAGAAAGGCCAAGGACATCCTTAACACCGATATCCTTACTTGAGACACTGGAGCAATCTCTTGATGGGTTAAGGATGTGTGTGGCACCTCGATGTAAGGGTGATATTTGGGATGTCATGCTGATGAGTATTTCTTTTGTTGTTTATGTATATATATCCCAGAAGATTGTGTGTGCATATTGTATTTGGCATTCAATGCTTAAACATTAGAGTTGTTTTACTTTTTCTCTTAAGAATAACTAGAGAAACACAAGTAAACTTGTTCCTTTGTATTTTTAAGCCAAATTGTTTCAAAGACTGGTCATGTGTTAGAGAACTGATAATGAACATGACATT
>APFE030095589.1:71210-83250 GCA_000404065.3 Pinus taeda | reverse complement strand
TACCAAACAATGAAATATTCATTGTTTGCTACTCGCAAACAGGATCTTTCTTATTTGGGGGATCTCGGGGGGCGAGGGATTCATCACTCTATTTTCCCAAACTATTTACCCAGCCACCCCAATCCCTAGACAAAATAATAGGCTCGATAAATTGGTGCTTCAACGACCCTCCATCTATACAACTGATGCCTTTGCAAATACTTATGATAATACTATTAACGGGATGTAGAATATCATTGATAATACTACTGACAAGCAGGATGAGGATGAGGAGGGCAGTTCTCTATTTGAATTTGGGTGTTTAAAAAATACCTCAATAAGGTGACAACAACCTGATGGAGCACCCTACAAAAGTTCCAGATACGTTGAGGAGAGAAACAACATGAGATCAGGATTTTTGGAAACAATTATCATATATTACAATGGTAGCTCATCTTAAGGGTGGCTGTCATCAATAGGATTTATCTCAGGTGGCCGGGAGGAATGATTGTTATCCTCACCACCTAAGTTCAACTCCCACAAGTGACATGTTGAGGGGTTTTCCTTGGGCTTTGTAACCTGGAAAAAATCTTAAGGTGGGTTTCATAATGTTACAATTCTATCTTGCTGGGATTCCTAATATTAAACAAAAATCTGTTAAGGTCAGCTGAGAAAATTAATCTATTATTGTCCATTAATGACCATAAAAGTATGTCAACGAGACTCAAAAGTAAAATCCAATATTCACTCACTATGGGGATACAAAAGCAACTACTAAAAGCCAGACTAGGAAACAAAATAAACAAAACCACTAGAAAAGACAAGTGGCCAATGGAATAAGCATTACAATATGAAAAGGGCTACTAATCCTTATTAGAAAAGGAAGCCACAAAGTCTCAACAGAAATAGCGGTGCAAGTAGAAAAGGAAGATAAAGATGTCCCTATTGAAACACCCATCACCAAGTAGGAGCTAATCCAGTACTTCGTAACGTCCAAATCTAAGAGCAACCGACTATGTAACTATTAGAAAAGAGAAATGGAAGGAATAAGCATATATAACATTAAAAGGGCTACTCATCCTTATTAGAAAAAGGAGGCCCCAATGTCTCAACCGAAATAGAGTTGGAAGTAAAAAAGGAAATTGAAGATGTCCCTATTGAAACACCCATCACAAAGAAGGAGCAAATCCACAAATTGGTAATGTCCAAATCTAAGAGCACCCGACTGTGTAACCATGGGTCGAAATCAAGACTCCATTGAAACTCTCTCAACACTAGAGGCCTCATAAATAAAAAATAAAAATAAAAGACAAGTGATAGAAGCCTGAAGGTTGTTTCCTCAAAGGGGGTAAGGTAGGCAGGCAATTGTACCATGTTAAGAGTGGGACCTACTTAAAAGCTTGGTGTGGACAAATCTGCTACCATAATGTCGAGATGAGGTGTGTGGTCACATCAATCTAGTCTTTCCTATGTCATAGGTCTCATCCTATTGTTTGCTGCCATCCATTTTCTAGACAGAGGGAAAAACAAAGTGATCAGCTTCATATGGTCAATCCTAGGAAGCCCTCGTCAGAAATGTTAGAAATCCTAATGTTAAGAGGGCCATTGCTTTCTTTGGAGCTATGACCGGTCTGGACAATGGTAATGGTACCCAATACTCCCTGGAAATTTGCCGGAAAGGTGTATCACAAGGCAATGAACCCCTGCCTGATATTGATTCTTCTGAGTCTAAATATGAAGATTCATGCAATCATTATCTTGCAAACTCCATTCTGCGTTACTTTGACGATAGGGTGCCTCCAAAAGCAACTATCCAAGGATGGAACAGGAAGGTGTGTCAGCCACAAGGTTGGCACTGTACCTATACCCGTAATGAATGATTTCTTTTTGTTTTAGTTTGATGACTTGGCCCATGTAATGGAAGTCTTACAACAAGACCACTAGGTCTACAACTACAAGCATACCCTGGTTGTTTTTTCTGCTTAGTTTCACGACTTTTCCACTGATAAAGTCACTCAGTTGTCTTGCTCAATCTGTGTTGAATTTCTCATCATTCGGATGTAATTTTAGTCAGCCCTAGAGCATATTTCTACCCCTTTAGGGAGTTTCATTTGTCATGATCTTAAACATTATTCAACACTAGTCCCCACTACCAAGTTTGCATTAAGGTTAACCATTAAAAGGATGTTAGGAAATTTGTACTCATCCAGATAGGGTATTGGATTCGGCAACAGTTGTTCCAATATATCAATCTTTGTAACACTTGCTTTCAGCGTCAAAAGCCAAATCACCATATTCAAAACTATCTGCTCATATTTCACGTCAATCGTACGACAACATAACCCACACAAACCCCCCCTCCCCCCACCCCCCCAGCTCGTAAAGCTTCCCAATCAATGAATGTGGGTGAGGATGGTTGGACTCAAGTGATAAGGAAGAACAAAAATGTCAAGGCAACTAAAACCCAAGCCTCAAAAGGCCTTGAGGCTATAATGGCCAGTAAGCCTGGAAAGGCTCACTAGCTATAGTGGTAAATAAGCTTTCCAATAGCTTGGCCCAACATGGGAGTGGTAGTCATAGAGATCACTCTCCTCCGTTACCCCTACATGTTCTAGGAAAGGAACTAACAACTAACCTTGATGATTAAAGGAAATGGTCAATTGAGAATCGAGATTACCCTGTGGGGTTGGCTGCTTCGACCCTCAGTGACTATGGAAAACCCCTTTGGCACTCTCCAAGACCTCAAGAACAATGAGGCACAATGCACAATTTATTGGTTTCGAATTGTTTACACCCAAACCTCATTACAGTAGCCAATAGAGACTCGGGGCAACTTTAGACACATCACCCACTATCACCTTAGCGATAATGCCTGCTTCAGGCAGGTGCTTTTCCAACCTCAAGGAGTGGCTTTAAGCGCTACTTCTCACCTGGAAATCATGCTCAAATGGAGTAAATTAAATCAAGAAATAGAGAAGACTAAAAGAAGGTGCAGATGCACTATGTTACTAGTTTAGAATTGTTTTCTTCCAAACCAAACTACAGTGGCCAATGGAGACATGATGCAACTTTAGACACAATACTGAATATCACCTTGGCATTCATGTCTCTTAATTCGGGCTAGTGATTTTCCAATCTCAAGGGGGGGCCCTAAGCCTTGCTTCCAATCTGCAAATCAAGCTCAAAACAAGTAAATTAGATCAAGAAACAAAGAAAAGTCAATGAAGGATATATCAATGAGGGAAGGGAATCCAGGAAGACATCCCTGCTCCCTAGGCTCTTGAGTCAAAAGAAAAATAGATGTCAGTGAGGAAATCCAATCTGGCATCTGGTTCAAATGAATCCCACTGGATCAAGGCCAAACAATCTCCTTATCACTAATGGCCAAGTGTGACCCATAGGGGAAAGAACCATGCATACAATTCTATTCTGGCCACTTCATGACCAAGTCAAGCATAGGGGAAAAGTAAGTACTAAAGTAGCAAAGTCTGATTAACAAAATAATTGAACCTTACCCTAACACTATTACATCCAGGGATTGAATCACAATGTTAATCACAAATGCTCATACAACTAAGGAAAGAACGAATCTGCATAGCATACAAAAAAGATAAACTTAATCAAGCAGGAAAATCATTCCAGCAACGAGATAAATCAACACGTCAGAATAAACAAAAAATAGGGTCAAACTACTCATTTTATTAACATCAAAGCCCAAGAACAAATTACAAACATGGGGGAGTGAAGCCCCAGGATTCAGCCACTTTCTCCTTCTCTAAAAACTAAATAAAAGATAGTTATTATTCTAAGTGGTTGTGACTCATCAGCCAAGAATAGTCATGCATGCAGACTCTAACTAAACCTTGAGTTGAATTTTGAATAGATAAGGTTGAGTTTCACATAAAGTGTGTATCCACCTCAAGTAGTGCACCCTCCTTGTGGAAAAGGGTTTATTTCTTTGCCATAAATAATCTTCACTTACACTACCCCTTGCATGAATAAGATGAAATCTTTTCCAAATATATCTTGGGCAAGAGATATTGTTAAAATTATTAATTATTTCCATCTTTATCCACACCAAGGCACAGGTCAATATCCTCATGCTCATCAAATTATAATTATGGAATGATGTTTTCCGCACACTTCAACACATGGCACCATCCTTTGACCCATCATCTCCATGTAAGCACCATGTCATTGCCTAAAAATAGATGTACTAAAAATAGTAGTGACCCCTTCTAAAAAAACAGAGTCTCAAAATGTGGAGTTGAGCCTCCTAATATAGGAACTTCAAAATACCAGAATATCGCCCATGGCAACACTTACTATAAAATAAATGTTTAAAAATAGATGTTGCTAAAATAGCACCACCTGGCATGTCATCCATCATCAAACTCTCTACCTCTAAGGAACCTCAGTATGTGCTCTACTTGGCCATGCAAGCTCTGTAGAGTCTCCAGCTTTGCCATGAAAGCAAGTCTCCAGCTGCAAAAGATTGCAGTACCGCAAAACACCTCACCTGTTAGGCATTCTTCTCTCGGGACTATCATGTCTTTGGCATCACTTTTTGATTGGCAATTATATCAGATGGATGTAAAGACAGTCTTCCTCAATGGTGTGAGAAGTATACATTAATCAATTGAGAGGATTTGAGGCACATGGACAAGAGACCCATGTGTGCACATTAAAGAAAACCCATTATGGGCTGAAGCAAGCACTTTGTGATTGCTATTACAAGATTGATGGGTACATGTTACATTTGGACTTAAAACTTCTTCAAATCCCGTTCTTTATTATTTAATTGATAGATCTGATCTGATTGTTATGGTCCCAAGAACCTCATAGCAGGATGCAAAGAAAAGTTGGCAGAGCCCAAGTAAGTGTGTAGTTGAGATTCTAAAGAGGTTTCAGATGATGCACTATAAACCGTTAGCTCCTCCTATGATACCTAATATGAAGCTGAATCCTGATTTGAATTCACATTTGGCAAATCCTTCGATGCATAAATAATGGATTGGACCTTTCATGTATATGGTTAATACCAGAGCTAATATATGTTTTTCAGTAAGCACTTTGAGCCAATATATAGTTAAGTCAAGGCAGAGTCACTAGGTAGCCACAAAACATGTGCTATGCTACATAAAGGGCACAGTACATTATGGTAAGTTGACGCCATATGGGGTTGTTGATTCCAACTGGGAAATGGATTCTAGTGAAATGAAAAGTTCTTCAAGTTGTTGCTTTGGTTTGGGTTCAAGAGTGATATCTTGGTTTACAAAGAAGCAAGCATCAGTCGCATCGAGTTCATCTAAGGCAGAGTGCATGGCAACAAAGACTGCTACTTTTGGCTTCACAAGTTGATAATATAGCTGAGAGATGAGATCTTGAAACCTACTATGGTCTATGAGACAAGCAGTGCCATATCAGACTTTTAAATCCCAGCATTCCATGACTACTCCAAAACTATTGATATTAAATACCATTTTCTTCACAATAGAGTTGAAAAGAGAGTAGTGGCTCTAGAGTATTATCAAACAAGGTCGCAGGTTGCAGACATCTTGTCTACGAGACACTAGGTTTGGTGGAGAAAACTTTCCACACTAATAGGAGTGTCAGTTTTTTTTTACCTTGTTTAGCTCCAATCGTTGTCTACACAGTACCAAGGCACACTTAGTAAGCAGGTACAGCAACAGATTCATACAGCAACAAGAAGGGCACACCTATTGCAGGTCCATATAACAGCAGTATGTTCTGGTACCCTACCCACAGTAGAGTGTGGGGAGTCATGATCAATGCACCTATCTTCGTATTTCCAGCTTTGCCACCTTCAGTGAATTATAGTTTGCACATTGTTTCAGAATTAGCCATTCCAATTTTGCTTCAGTTCAATTTCAAAATCAGATTCAGTTCAGTTCAGTTCTGCATGCGTGATCTATAATTAGGCGAAAGTAGATCCCTCGTTAATCAAAGGACTTGTACGTAATAGAGTTCAAGCTTAGGTAAAGGGCGCATTTGTCAGGGAATGGGATGCATTCCTGCATGCTCCAATTCATCTTCCAGTTCAGATGCACTTACCTGGCACACTTTATCCATGCAGTTGGAGCACACTGGGTGATTAGACTGGGTTAGGGCTTCAGTTAAGATTAGCAAGTCTTTTGTTTTGAGTTATTGCCATATATTTTCGTCTTTCTATATTCAACAGAAGATAGATGTGATTCAGAGCTCAGATCTATGCACTTGCTATTATTATTGTTCTGCCATATGTGTCTACAGATTTGTAGATTCTGGTATTTGAAGACTGTTGTTTTGATAGGTTTCAAGATTTAAATTTACCTAGGATTTAGGGTCATTCATTGAGTGCAAAATCTACTTATGATGGCCAGAAAAACAATGATCTTGGAAGCAGCCACAATCATAATGTGGCAGCATAATGATTTTTCAGTGTATGGTAGCAGATTTCAGCAAATTAAAACAAGGACAGCACACCTTAAAATGCAGTTTGTTACATAGTTTCAGATCTGGTTTTTCTTTGCCCTTAATCCTTACATGTTTTCTTGACGGTGGAAAAAAGCACATCTCGTTTGCATAGTTATCTTAGAGCCACTAAAGATAGCCTTATCACTTGATGATGTGCGGGAGAAGTTTTATTGAAACAAAGAAGAAGCATTGGAGGATGCAAACCAGCCACTGGATGATATTTGTTGTGGTATTTGAAAGACCTAGCAATAGCCAGTTGCCTGATCTTTGGCTGTCTGATTTATGTTTGGACTACATCCAAAAATGGATGGACTATGTTTACAGGGGCACAAATCAGTGATGGTAAGATGTTGACACTTCATTCTATGATCAGAGGTTAGCCTTATTTTTGTTGATCTTTATCCTATGTGTAGCTACGACTATGTTCCAATAGTGGCACCTTGCTCTTCCAGGTGCAGCAGCAGCAAACCCTCCTTCAGCAGCTTTGTACAGTGATAAATGAGAGTGGAGGGTCATTTATGGAGAGAAAGAGGGTGCATGCATGGCAAGAGCATACATGCACCATCCTCACGTCATTTCCAGTTTAGTGCTGTTCCATATTTAGCAATTCAGTGCTATTTCTCAGTTTTCATTACTTACTAGTGTCTGTGCACAGTTGGTTAGAAGGTACAATTCCCTAGATAGGCTAGGTGCTCATGCAAGTGGATTATTGGTGTTAGGGCACAAGTCTTTAAGAGGGATGCATGTTTGCATGCCTCAGTTCATCTCCAATAGAGGCACAATTCATTTGCCTCATCTAACCATGAAAGGAAGGTGCATTATAGCTAGGATTAGATACTTTAAATTGGCACATTATTGTGCATGTGACCATTTTAATTGTACCTTCTATTTCTCCTTGTCTATTAAAGGGTTAGATGGTGGCCCAATCAGCAGTTCGAGAGTACATTAGATTACTGTTTTCAGAGTTGATTAGAAACAGAGATGCAGATTTGAGTCTCAGTGCCAAGTGCATTCCTTTTTTGTATTTGCTGTTCATGTTGTCAAGATATTGTGTTTGTACATTAAAGCATTCATAGGATGCAGTTTTGATTTAATTACAGTTTTCAATTAGCTAGTTATAGCAGTATTTTTCTGAGCGCAGAATCTGCTTACCATGCACTAAAAATTTAACATGTAAAACCTTATGGAGCCTATTGATGGATGGCAGGGCTTCTACCAGGGATAGGGAGTTGTCAGAAGGTTTTTAAAGTGAGATAACCAATATCCATGGTTGATAAAAGCATTGTGGACCTACAATAGCTTGGTTTAGGTTGCTGCTTTGTTCCTTTCAGCAGTGTGTTTTAGCAGCAGCAATATGACCATCTTCAATCACAGATTCAAAGATACATTTGAAGGCGCTTCCAACGTTGTTTCATGGAAGTGTTGGTTGCAAATGCTCACCTTGGGGGCAATCAATATCCTCATGCTATCTCTCCTATCATATCAGTCCATAAGCAAGAAACTCCTACTAGATCGTTGGTGGGAGGATCTAGAACATTAGGATGATTTGCTCTGAGATACGTCTCACTATCAAGATGTTGCAATCCACAGCCAAGACCTGGAGGAGGTCTTCTAACTATAGGTGTGGTGTACCGTGTGAGTTATCTTGAGGTATGAGGTGACATGTCCTTAAGTAACTTGTTGGCCAATCACATAAGACCTACCGAGCTCCCAAATATTTGAAGATTAATGTAGTGTTGTTGTCTGCCAGCCTTTGATTACTTCAATCTACTAGGGGCACAGGAAAGAAAGTTGTAATCAGCCACACAAAGCTTGATCTAGGTTGGAGTGGTCCAAGTGAGTGTGACTAAGTCCAAGGGCCCCTGGCATGTATAGGACCAGGCATCTCTCATCCAAGACACAAAAGAAAGTAGATAGAAAATTTGGGACATCCAGAAGACACTAACATCCTCCAATCTCGTAATAGATGGGGCATTGGAAGATGAAATGCTCCTCCATCTCAGTCTAATGAAGATTGCAAAGTGATACGGCCCAAGCTACCTAAGAAACAAACCAGAGAAACAAGAGCACAAACAATGCAGCTGATCTGAAGAAAAACACAGGATAGAACAATGAAGATCTAGAAATTAGAATAGATCAGATCAAGTAGCTTGCTTTATTCATCTAATCAAAGGCCTCTTTCATAGATTTACAATGAGTACACAATCTAACTACCAAGCAACAAGAAATTACAAACTATATGCAAGCAGCTCGAAGGCTAGAAACAAAATGATAACTAACTAAATGCACTTATATTAAGGGATGAAAGAAGTAATAAATAATGCAATGCATGCAGCTGGAGGGCTGAAAGATCCAACCACCCTAATAAATGCCACTGGCTTCCTTGAGAAAAACATTGTCAAAAGTGGGTGCACATTCTTGGAGGAACGTGCATGCTGAGGAGATGTCCATGTTTTGTATCCCAAAGTTGGCAGATCATATCCCTTGAAGTGATGTGTCGGCCAGTTTCAACATGAAGATGATGAAAACCAACATGAAACTAGCCAAGGGGATTCGAAGAGCATGTATTCAATGTCAAAGTGTGTAGAGGGGTTGAATAATAAGGTTGTCTCTGAGCTCTATGAAGTGTTATGCATAGAAGGCCTTCTTGGGGGTTAACAGTCTAGTAGTTTGACCTAAGTAACCCAAATATAATGTTTGATGATGTCCTCTCTAATGATCCTATTCAACAGTTTGAAGTTTCCTATCAAGACATCAAGAGTATCCAAGCAAGGAAGGTGATCCATCAAGTTACCAACCAATTGACATAGACACATAGCCTTGACAAAGCAATAACAAGCCCAATTAGAGGTATTAGTAGTGGCTATAGCCTCCAAGGAAGAATAGTAAAGATAAGGGTAGCAATATCTTCCAACTAATGAGTCCACCAAGCACTAACCCATGCATAAAGGAAACTAATCTAAAGATGGTTTCTATCATGGAGGAGGGAGTTGCAAACCCTACCTGAAAAATGTCCTAGGATACTATCCTCTTGCATCTGATGATGCAGTGAGAACTTGAATTCTTTCTATCATGGCCCAGTCCAACTCCAATAAAATAGGTCCCCAAACCTCCCAACCATAGGAAATTGTGGGTCAAATGAGGCTATCTATGAGGTGAATCTCGGATTGAATGTCCCAAAAATGGTTCCAAAAACATTGAAACTCAAGAAGAGAAAGGGAGCTACAGCCTCTATTGATCTAAGGATGGAGGGCTTTACTCAAACCAAATTTGGGCCTAGCAAATTGAACACCTGAATAGCCTCTTTGGAAGAATAAGCAAGATAAGGTAGCAATCTCTTCCAATTAAAGAGTCCACCAAGCACTAACCCATGCATAAAGGAAACTAATCTAAAGATGGTTTTTTATCATGGAGGAGGGAGTTGCAAACCCTACCTGAAAAATGTCCTCGGATACTATCCTCTTGCATCTGATGATGCAGTGAGAACTTGAACTCTTTCTATCATGGCCAGGTCCAACTCCAATAAAATAGGTCCCCAAACCTCCCAACCATAGGAAATTGTGGGTCAAATGAGGGCTATCTATGAGGTGAATCTCAGATTGAATGTCCCAAAAATGGTTCTGAAAACATTGACACTCAAGAAGAGAAAGGGAGTTATAGCCTTTGTCTTTGTAACCCCTCCAAAGTGGAGGACACGAGGATCACATGATAGGAAAAAAAAAAGAGGATGGAGATCAAAACCTAGTGAAGAAGGCATTAGTCCCCTTGCTAGATGTGCTCAATGTATATAACAAATAATGTAGGTAAAAGAGAACAACCATACTTCTCCTTAATGGCACTCTTAATGAAGTCTAATACTCCATGAGTGTGTGGAATTTACCAAGGATGAACTCATCAAAGTGTGTGACAGTCATGATAAGAATGTCTAAGATATCGATGTTTCTAAGCCTATGGAACAAGGCCTCCCTTAGGACTGCGTAAAATGCCTTTCAAAAGATGACAAAGCAACAATGACTTTCAAAGTTTCAAGGAGTGACGCCTTGCCACCTCAATGGTGGCTTTAAGTGCGAGAATATGTTAATGGTTTGATACCCCACTCTAAAATTTCTTATCCTCTGGCCCAAATATGTTTCCTCTCAAGCTCCCTACACAACTGTAAATGAAAGGTAGTTGTATAGAGCCTAAAGAAAGTGTAGTTGTCCATGATAGTCCAATAATTGTTCAAATCAGAGTTGTCTCCAATTTGTGGATCAAAATTTCAAATGAATAGTGTGGTGGGCCCTAAGGCAAACTCATGTTTAAACAAATCAGTGGTGTAATCTGAAAAGTTCAACTTGAAAGCCCTCCTTGTTGACCACTCTAGTGGTGTTCATCTCATATATCACCTATTTGATATCCATATAAAAGAGCAAGTAACAAAGCGTGTAAGTGACCTTTTTTTGAGAGAGAGAGGGTGCGGGGCAGTGGAGGGGTATGGCCGTGTTGTTGGAGAGGACATGACTACGAATGAAGTCTACCCACCTAGGGATATCATAGGCAATCTAAGGGTGAACATGGATTTGGGATCAAGATCAAAGTTGAGGTTGCAATGGTGGGTTAATGTAATGCACCAAAAGGTTTTCTAGGAATGGCAGACGAATGCACGCAATCACATCTCCAATGTCAAACAAAGAAGCATTTCTTACAATATAGAAGATTGCAATAAGAATTTTTTAGGATGGGTTTATGGCAAGGGCCATGACTGAGTTGTCTTTGATGGGATTTGCAATCATTCTCATACCACCAATTCATAGGAATGGATTTGTGGTTTGTGGGACCAAAAGGAGTGCTAGTACAATGAGGATAGGAGCTAAAGGTTGCATCCCAAATAACAGATGAGAGATGACCAAAGTTGGAGGCGGCTAACTCGATGGGTGAGAAATGAGAGTGGGATGAAGTAGTGATCAAAGGAAAGAAAGGCATCTAGCTCCACATTGTCAAAAAAAGAATGGTGTGAGGGAGAATTGGGGGAGAAGGGGAGTAGTCATCTCTAATGGAGAACAATAAGAGGGAGAGATCAACTAGAGGAATGAAGATGACAAAAAAACTAGTGGATATAGGGGAGGAGATCTTAGTTAGCCAAGATATAGTCGACCATGCAATGCCCTCAACTATGAGGAAAACATGTGAGCTTACTATAATCCAAAAAGCAAAGGAGGCAATTAAGGATCAATAGCAAATGAGAGTTGTTGAGGTGCAAAAGATGCATCATGCAAGCTATAGGGGGTTCCAAGGCATCATCTAAAGTCCTATGGAGGTTCACTAAGCAAGGAGCATACTTGGAACTATAGCAAATTGGGATATCATACACTAGTGTGCAAGCATTAAAGTCCCCTAATAAAATGATATCCCCCAGGCTGAGTATTAAACAATATTTGCATACAAATATTGCTAAGAGGGAGTGTTGTTTTTTATCTAAGTCACGTATCACAAGGATACATGAAATGGAGGACACAAAAATACAAGTATTTGACGCTTAACACAATGATCCCCTAAAACATGACACAAAGGACACATTATATATTATATATTAAAAAAAAAAAAA
>APFE030095589.1:43383-62213 GCA_000404065.3 Pinus taeda | reverse complement strand
TTTTTTGTTGATATTTTGAGGCTGAGTTGGGACTCAGGAGTCAGGACTTACTATTCAGGACATGATTCAATGTTATGTGTGATTTTAGAACTAGAAATGATATTAAACATCTTATATATTAGTTCTTTTATCATATTTATGTGTCAATGTATTTATTTTATGTTGTAGATGGTTTAGATATTAAAAAAATTGAAAAAAAAAATGAAAAAATGAATATTTTTGTACCAAACGATTATTTCCCGATAATTATGATTTTTTCCTCGCGCCGATATTATCCCGATAACGATTAATGCAACATTGGTTCAGACTTATCCGTTGCCCTAATTCCATTGCTCTAAAGACAAGACACTATTGTCCCTGGATTCCACCAATTATTTACTGAAAAATCTTTGTAATGCATCATTCACTCATCTGATATTCAAATCTGCTTTAAAGGGCAGATTATTATCTTATTTGAGAGATTTCTCCTTTGTCCTGGAAAAGAACCAGTCCAAAGAGAGAGGAGCCAATGTTGTGATCACAGTGAGCAGCATTCCTAAGTTTCCCTAGGGTTGCACTTTGTTCTTGGACTTGAATACAATTGAAGTGCAGGTTTGGAAGTCAACAAGGATTTGTCCTGAAATGATCAATGATCTACATAAATGTGGATGTGCATCCTATTAGAGTTTGATCACCATTGTGGATAGTATTAGTACATGTTAAATGTGTAACAAGAGGTATCAAAGTCAAAGGACAGTTTTGGGAGGATCTCAACCGAAGGTGACTTTTAAAAGCAATGTCAGTTTCAACGGTAACAGTGAAAGATTTGATTGTAAGGATATATGTTGTAATTGGAGTAGTGTTTTAGTGGGAGCTATCCACTGGTTGATGAGATGACATCCACATCAGATAAGAATTTGATGGTGAAGGATTTATCCACTGGATTCTCAAGATGGAGGATCCTGAATGAAAGGGAACATCCGATCGTTGTGCAAGGCATTAAGCTGAAGGGCAGGTGATAATAGAAGGCAAAGATTAAGCAGCATCTGAAAGACTGAGAAGCACTTTATTTTGCTAAAGAGAAAACAGCAAAATGTATTTGATTGGCTCTGTGCAATCATTTTGACACGAAGTGAGAAAGAAGCACTAGTTGGCCATATGAACAGCACAATGGCTTTGGGCAATCCACTTGCAGTGGTTGGGGTCAATATCTCAAAGGAGGATAAAGCCATAACCTTATTGTGCAGCCTTCCTAATTTATATGAAAATCGCAAACTAGCAGGGGATCACAAAGAAGCTAGGGTTGAAAAATTTGATCGGTTTGTTCCTTCATGATGGAAACCAGACAAGATATGATTGCAGAGTATGGTCATAGTTGAGGCAGTGGAATTTACATTAATCACCTCTCAGTTAGTGTCCTCTTTCTTCTTTGACCTCTTCAGTACATAGTACAAATATGCTGGAAAAACAGACTATCTGAATCATTGGAGATGCATAATTACATGATGGAGCAGGCACTGCATGTATTTAATAAAGAATTTCTTGTA
Source organism: Pinus taeda (assembly GCA_000404065.3). Lineage (NCBI taxonomy): Eukaryota > Viridiplantae > Streptophyta > Pinopsida > Pinales > Pinaceae > Pinus > Pinus taeda. The sequence continues at coordinate 60,687 of APFE030095589.1, read as the reverse complement.
TGCAGAATGATCAAGCATTTTCAGTAATGATTGACAGTAATATACATTTATATTTCAATTGTGAAGTTACCATTTTCATCGTTCTTTTGAGCACATAGTTTAGATATTTCTTTCTTGTATAGTTTGTAAAAAAAATAAATTAAAGAATATATTTCAATATATGATCTACAAGAATATAAATCTGAATTGTGCTATCTCATAATTTTTCTGAAAAGATATGTAAGCACATGTAGCATTTCATTTCTTTGTTAATGAAAAAATCTTCTTCATTACCAGTAGGAAAAAAAAAAATTAAAAATAAAAAAAGCCTGAAAGAAAAACAGAAACTAACACCACTCAATAAAATCCTATTATGCTTTCTTAAGTGCCACTATTAGGCTTCTATTCTGCCTAATACTTCACAGTTCACAGACAAGAAATCACCTTGTAATCAAAGTTGAACATCCCTTGTGAGTAATGCGGCTCATTAGTCAGCTGTACAATGGAAAATCCACAGAAATTAGCTCTCATTAAACATAGATTATGTTACTCTCATCAATTCCCTGTACATGTTTCTTACCATTTACAGCCATACACATATCAACTAAATAAATTATTAACATATACAAGAACAACAAGCCTTGCATTAATCCAAGGGGGAGCCTGTATGGAGATTATATACAGTGAAATGAATAGGAAGAATATAAGCCAAATAAGAAAGTCGCAAGAAAGACCTGTGCATTGATTTTCAACGCCAGATTGTCTGTCAAGTCACACTTAACTCTTGCACTGAGCCTTCCGTCTGTCAATATCCTTCCAACAAGCATGCACTGAAATACCAAATGCAATAAGCTTTCTCATTGGATATCACTAAGTTTAACATTTCATATATAGAACTTCTGACTATTCCTCGGTCCAAGTTCATTTCAAAATAGGCATATGATCATTTTGAACAACACAAGAAAATAAAATAAATAGAAAACAGGCCATTAAGGAAAATAACCTCGTTCAACTACCTTTGGGTCCAGGAAATTGGCACCAAACTCGTAATGCGCAGACGGAACCTTTACTGTATCAGTTGACTGAGAAGGTACCTCCGTGGAACCCATGAATACACTGATGAAACGAGGCCAAACAGTTCAGAAACACTGCTAGGTGTTAAATATCGACTTGTTACTGGTTATCTTTGGCAATAGTTGGTTGAGACATAAATAAGCAAATGTAATGCTAACCCCACCCTTCATAGAATGACTATCAATTTTCCCCTGTAAAGTATGAGGATAAAAGTTGAAGAGAGCACCTGTGGCTAAGAGAAAATTTCTGATTTAGAGGCTTTGTGAAATCAAAGCGCAACCCTTCAAAAAGATCAGGCTTCAGTGACACTGCAAAGTACATAACACAGAAAAGAAATCCATCACCTTCATTGTCGACACATTCTTTTCTTAGAGGTCACTGCCAATGATTGAACATGAATGTGCCAATCAGATAGAGGTTGTAGAGTCAATGGAGAAGCCATCAAAGAGATCCGGCTCCAATAATGCCACCAAGTCATACAAAAAAGTTGTCCCAATATTTCTTTTGTAAAAAAAACAAGATTGTTATTAACCCACGAGAACCCAGCAATCTGTGAGATCAATTTTTAAATTCATCTCAAACCTAATCCACAAATAATGTATATTCATACATCAGCTTCTTGATGGTTGATACTTAAAAAGGAACCATACAATGAATTAAAGAGGACCTACAAACAAAAAATTCAATGCCAGAATGAAGACAAACAAACAATACAAACTTCGATGACACAACGTAAATAGAAAAGTAATAACAAACATTAACAACCCTACAACGCTTCAAAAGTGAAATTTTAGATTGATTTAAAAATTCCCAGACATATTAAACTTGTAAACGATCAAACTACAAAAGCAAGTGTAGTTTCGAAGGTATCTAGCCTTTTGATTTGACAAAACCTTGTAAACATTGGAACTAAATCTGTATGGATTAATACAGAGAAGAAACAAAAAAATAAAGTATGCCTATCAGGAAAAACAAAAGGATATATATATATATAGTAGACGGTGATAGGGTGTTTTGTTAAGGAACTCCGTGGTGTAAAGGTCAGTGGTTCAAAACTCCATAGCCAAAAATCCAGCCATGGTAAGGGCTAGTGTGGCCAGGCGAGGCGCGATCCCTGGCTGATTTTGACAGCTTAGATGCCCCTGGGTCGTGGCTACTCAAGCCACAGATTAAGCATGCCAGTCATCTCAGAACTCACATAATCTAGCAAACAAAAAAGATAATGCAACAATAGAAAAATATGAACATTCTCAACTGTAGATCTTGATCATTCAAGATAACAGATTGCTATATAAATGAGGATAAGATGGCAACTCGCAAGAACTAATCATTTGGCATTGAAATTTACAGGCACCTTAGGTCAATGTGACGCTGGAAATAATGCAAATCAATAAAAGTATTGCACAATGTTGTATAGCCCCTGATTATGATGAACTGAATTTATTTTGGCTGAGATAAGTAATTGATATTTAAAGTGAGGTTCATTCCTCCATTGGAGGTTTTTCCCACCATAAACCTTGGATCTACTTTTTCTTGGAATGTTCTGATATATGCATAGTAACTAATAATACACATAATGATTAATAATGGAATGTCTATTTTTTGTTACTTCTCAGATGTTCTGTGATTTTCATTTGTTAAAATTAGTATCTAATGATATCAATACCTGCTCTGTAAGAGATGTTATGTTCTATTCCTTCCAGTAACAGTTATAATGTTTTGATGAATGTAAAATCTGTTCCAATAATGCTAGAATAAATCATTGAGTTAAATTGCTACTATGTGTTAGTGATGGTTTATGTTATTTGGTAGATAGTATTTCGGTGCTTTAATATCTGTCTTACAGGTCGATAGGAACACCTTGGTCCAATAACTAGAAATGTAAAAACATCCAATGTAGGTAAAACAAAAATGAGAAATCCAAGGGCAATAAGATAAATTTATTAAATAACGTAGTAATGATTAATGATGATACCACTCATATCAAAGAGATTTAGAACAGTCAGTGAAGGAGCGCGCTGTTAAGGCGCTCCATATGCAAAGGTCACCGGTTCTAGTCTCGCCGATACCAAAAAATCCAGCATGGTTTCCGCTGGTGCGACTCAGGCCGGGTGCCATCCCCGGGTGACTTTGATGGCTTAGATGCCCCTGAGTCGTGGCCTCTCAGCCACAGGGTAAGAGTGATTTTCAGGATTCACCCACTTATCAACAAAAAAAAATGATGACACCACTCATGACGTTATTGCTCTGAGAGTAGAAAGGTGCTCTACAGCCCAGTATGGGGGAGATGTCATGTAATGTTATATTAAAAATATTAAAAGATTAAAAATAAATTAAATAAAAAATAAAAGAAATAACTACATATGTATGTGGCAACATCTAAAAATAAAAAAGAAATCGACCTAGATCTATTTTAAACCTGAATTTATCAAGCAGTAGGAGGAATCAAATTTCTTAATGTGCAAAATTCTTAACACATTACATAATTAAATGATAAAAACCAAACAAAACAACAACAACAACAACAAAACAAAACAAAAAATCAAACATTAAGAAATGTGATCCCTCTTCGTGCTTCATAGATCCAGGTTTAAGATGGATCTGAGCTGGTAAATAAGATTGAATAGTCTCAAGTATGAAGCGACATGACTTGTGACCTTATATTATTATTATATAATATAATGTTGTTATGTAGTCTATGTACATTACAAAGGTGCATGTGCTAGGGTTTTGACACACAAGGACAACTGAGGAAATTCATGCCAGAGAAGTATCAGTGACGGAAAATTTAGCAACCAGCAAATAAAGAAATGATAGGTATTGGTGCTAATTTAAATCCTTGGTGTATAAAATGAGAAAAGAAAGCATGGAGTTGCGGCCTTAGGATAAAAGGATACGTGTGTTACAGTTAAACACAGATTACAGCAAAAGAGAACACCCTTCACAACAAATGATAGCAGATATTACCCTGACCATGGCAGGTGCAGATGGAATAATGAGCACCCTAAAAAAAAAGGGAAAGGAAACATGGCTGGATTATTAGTCTGGTAAAGGATAGGATGGGAATGGGGAAGGAAGATTATTGGAAAGTAGAAATTAGCATTCAGCCTGTATAATCTGTTTGAATTTTTCAGCCACCTTTCCAAACAAGTTGCAAAAACAAAGACAACATCTAGCAACCAGAACTGTGGTTGGAGGGCTTCCTACTGATGGATGACTGCAAAGGAAAAAGGGAGCCCGGAGGGATACTGGGTGGCTATGCTAGCAACAAGAAAGGCCCCATCCAGATTAATGAACTGTCAACTTACAACAGTTGTTCAAATTTTGTTATGGAAAGCCATAAATTATGAAAACACGGGATAATATTTAATATATGCAACTGGCAATTTTAACAGCCAAGTCTATGAGAAGCCAGCCCAGAAACACAAAACATGCTACCCAGGTCCCAAATGCATATAGTTTTTGCTATTGGAATGTAGAGCAGAAGACCAGCCAAAGCAATGGAGCTCAAACATGCACATGAAAAACACATACAGAGAGGACAATTTTTTGGAATGCTGTCATCCATAGAGAGCATTGATGGAGTCCAGTCAATAGAAAACTGCAAGTCTCACTCTTTATGCATCCAGTAACAATATTCCAGTTTTAAGTCAGTTGGGTTATACTTTTGGAAGTTTCAGACCTGAACTATTAAAGATATATCAGAATAAGCCAAAAACCAAAATTATTGACATGGACCATGCCATTTTGTAAACCTCTTCTCTAATATTAATATAAATCTCTACTTTCTCTGAAAAAAAATATAAATCTCTACTTTAATTACCAAAAATACAAAGACATAAGAACAAAAGAGGTCATCTGATGTCAACTCCTGAAAATAGATTTCATCAACGGATAATGAACCATGAAACTTGGAAGAAATTTCAACCCCATGCCACTAAAAAAGAGCTTGATTTTCCGTGCAAACAAAGTTGCAGAAAGGTCCCAGAAAGGTCAAGGACGACATTGCAAAGAAAACTTCAACAAAATATCAACTAGCAAGGGTCACACAGGATTGTGATTCTCCCTACCTTTTTGAAAACCTAGGTAAAATTTAAAGGAGTATATGAATTGCTCATAACATATATATCAGAAAGTATAACATATTGTTCATCACTTTTCAATATTCATATATATTCACAAAACTAATTTACATGCATCGAGTGGTTATAAAAGAATATAGAAACTATAGGCTGCCACTCGAATTGCATTGAAAAAAAAAATTATTACAAACAAGTAAAGAAATACAAATTCCTACCAATTAAAACGTGTGAAAATGTCAACCTATAAAAAGAGTGTGAAAGGTGTGCTTCAAATTCAAAATCCTTGTTTATAGCAAAGTACGAGGGAAAACTGATGTTCATTATAAAAAAAGAATACGTCTAATAAATAATTAGTAGTGAACAAATTTTGGTAGGTCTATTATACAGTTTCAACATAGAAGTAGCATTGAGTTTAATTACACTATGAGGTAAGAGATTAGGAAGAAAAGGATATTAGATCTGTGTGAATTAGAAAGCTCCCAAAATTAAGAGCCAGTGCAGATGATTTTAATTTGTATTGTTGGTGCAAATTAGTCATACAACTCCTAGCCTATTGCACATTCATTTTTATCATCTAGGCATGTCTTGGATACACATAATAATTAGATAATCAATCTAATTTTACCATCTTAGCCTAATCATGACCAGATCTTTTTCTCAATTCTACTTGGTATGTATTCAAAGTAGATCTCTCCAATTAGCTAGGTAGAAATTCAACTGGACTTGTCAAACCTCAATAACAATAAACCAACACCTATTTTCATAAGGCTTAAGATAATAGATGGTCCTGAAGATCATGAGTAAACAGCACAGGCCAAGACTAAATCTAACTTTTAACTGTGTTTTAAAGTTAGAAACTACTCTGAAATGGAATATATCAAAGCACTTGCTTTAGTTTGATTTTTTTTTTTCTTGTGAGATCTAACCATGTGCCAATCCAAAGAAGCAAATAAAAAAATTAAACATTAAGAAATGTGATTCCTCTTAGTGCTTGATAGATCCAGGTTTAAGATGGATCTGAGCTGGTAAATAAGATTGAATAGTCTCAGGTGTGAAGTGACATGACTTGTGACCTTATATTATTATTACATAATATTGTTGTTATGTAGTCTATGTACATTACACAAGTGCATGTGCTAGGGTTTAACACACAAGGACAAGTGAGGAAATTCATGCCAAAGAAGTATCTGTGGGGGAAAACTTAGCAACCAACAAATAAAGACATGATAAGAATTGGTCCCAATTTAAATCCTCGGTGTATAAAACGAGAAAAGAAAGTATGGAATTGTGGCCTTAGGATAAAAGGATACGTGTATTACAGTTAAACACAGATTACAGCAAAAGAGAACACCCCACAACAAATGATAGCAGATATTACCCTGACCGTGGCAGGTGCAGATGGAATAATAAGCACCCTAAAAAAAAGAGGAAAGGAAACAAGGCTGGATTATTAGCCTGGTAAAGGATAGGATGGGAATGGGGAAGGAAGATGATTGGAAAGTAGAAATTAGCATTCAGCCTGTATAATCTGTTTGAATTTTTCAGCCACCTTTCCAAACAAGATGCAAAAACAAAGACAACATCTAGCAACCAGAACTGTGGTTGGAGGGCTTCCTACTGATGGATGACTGCGAAGGAAAAAGGGAGCCCGGAGGGATACTGGGTGGCTATGCTAGCAACAAGAAAGGCCCCATCCAGATTAACGAACTGTCAACTTACAACAGTTGTTCAAATTTTGTGATGGAAAGCCATACATTATGAAAACACGGGCTAAATATTTAATATATGCAACTGGCAATTTTAACAGCCAAGTCTATGAGAAGCCAGCCCAGAAACACAAAACATGCTACCCAGGTCCCAAATGCATATAGTTTTTGCTATGGGAATGGAGAGCAGAAGACCAGCCAAAGCAATGGAGCTCAAACATGCACATGAAAAAGGCATAGAGAAAGGACGATTTTTTGGAATGCTGTACTACATAGAGAGTGCATTGATGAAGTACAGTCGATAGAAAACCGCAAGTCTCACACTTTATGCATCCAGTAACAATATTCCAGTTTTAAGTCGGTTGGATTATACTGTTGGAAGTTTCAGATCTTAAATATTATAGATATGGAAGGTTCAGATCTGAACTATTAAAGATATATCAGAATAAGCCAAAAACCAAAATTATTGGCACGGACCACATCATTTTGTAAAAACTCTTCTGTAATATTAATATAAAATTATAAATCTTTACTTTCTCTGGAAAATATATATATATATATATATATATAATATATATACTTTAATTACCAAAAATACAAAGACATAAGAACAAAAGAGGTCATCTGATGCCAACTCATGAAAATAGATTTCATCAACGGATAATGAACCATGAAACTTGGAAGAAAATTCAATCCCGTGCCACTGAAAAAGAGCTTTATTTTCCATGCAAACAAAATTGCAGAAAGGTCAACAATGACGTTGCAAAGAAAACTTTAACAAAATATCAACTAGCAAGGGTCACACAGGATTGTGATTCTCCCTACCTTTTTTTAAACCTAGGTAAAATTTAAAGGAGTATATGAATTGCTCATAACATATATATCAGAAAGTATAACATATTGTTCATCACTTTTCATATATCTTCACGAAACTAATTTACATGCATCAAGTGGTTACAAAAGAATATAGAAACTATAGGCTGCCACTTGAATTGAATTGAAAAAAAAATCACAAACAAGTAAAGGAATACAAATTCCTACCAATTAAAACGTGTGAAAATGTCTACCTATAAAAAGAGTGTGAAAAGGTGTGCTTCAAAATCAAAACCCTAGTTTACAGCGAAGTACAAGGGAAAACTGATGTTAATTATAAAAAAAGAATACGTGTAATAAATAATTAGTAGTGATTCAGTGAACACTGGTTGGCCTATTATACAGTTTCAACATAGGAGTAACATTGAGATTAATTATACTAGGAGGTAAGAGATTAGGAAGAAAAGGATCTTAGATCTGTGCGAATTAGAAAGCTCCCAAAATTAAGAGCCAGTGCAGATGATTTTGAATTGTATTGTTGGTGCAAATTAGTCATACAACTCCATCTAGGCATGTCTTGGATACACAGAATTATTAGATAATCGACCTAATTTTACCATCTTAGCCTAATCATGACTGGATCTTTCAATTCTACTTGGTATGTATTCATAGTAGATCTCTCCAATTAGCTAGGTAGAAATTCAACTAGACTTGTCAAACCTCCGTAACGATAAACCAACACGTTTTTTCATAAGGCTTAAGATAATAGATGGTCCTGAAGGTCATGAGTAAACAGCGCAGGCCAAGACTAAATCTAACTTTTAACTGTGTTTTAAGATTAGAAACTACTCTGGAATGGAATAAATCAAAGCACTTGCTTTAGTTTGATTTTTTTTCTTGTGGGGTCTAACCATGTGCCAATCCAAAGCAAACAATTTGGAAAGTATTTAAATAAGAAAAAGTAGAAGTAGAAGATATCAGAGGAAAAAATGAAAGCCGAAAGTACAAACTTAACCTAAAAAGAAAATCCATCCAGGAAGAAGACGTGAGATGAGGCTGAGACCAAATGGTGCAGCATACAAAAAAATAGGGACAGAGAGGTATAACTAGGGAGAAAGAGTACTGTAGAATTGTATATTTTCTATGATCATACACATACATGTTTTCTAAACTAAATCGTACTTCCTTTTGTTAATTTTTTGCATTAGTTCTCTTTGCGAAAGAGAAATTTTCATCTTTTCGGCATTACCTTATATTGAGTTTTCAGCCTAATTTTGTCACACTTCAAACACATCTTCATACACGGATGAATAATGATAAATAGATAGCTTGGCCTTATTTGGATAATGTATAGCTTGCAAGAATCTGTTTGGCTGTGATCTAGAGGCAAGTTGAACTTGGCTTGATGATGACCAGGTTCAAACCTAGTGTAGGCGTGCTTCCTATAATAATGCGCGGTTGCACAAGGCACTGCTGAGGTGTGAGGTCATGTTAGTGCAATAAATGTTGGTTCCCGTGCTAATACGGAGGTGCTGTTAATGGCAATCCCTGCACTAATGTAGTACATGCAGATGAAGCTATGTGCAAGTCTTGGGTGACTTAAGCAAAATAGATACTCTTCAGGTGTGGCCTTGCAGACAAAGGTCCTGGAGTTGATCTTACGAAGCTCCACCCTATGCAGCCGAAAGGGGCTAACCGACCAACAAAATTGGTATAGACTACTGCATAAACGTGAAGGGCTGCCATACAAAAGTTTAAGGCCTTGGTCTTGAAGAATTCTTATTTTTTGGAAAATGCATCTCAAATTAAACCGATGATCAAAAAAGTGCATCATTCGATCTATTGGACCAACGCTTGAGCATGCAAAATTAATCAGGAACAACAGTAAAAATGAAAATAAAAACCCAATAAAGTTTCAAGGAAGAGAGAAAGAGAAATTGCACTTACTCATAATTTCACGTTGAATCTCGTCATAAGGGATTGGGCATGGTAGGTTAAGCCAATCGACTTCGCCTTTGTCCTTCATGGCACCCTCTGCTGCTGCTGGTGGTGGAGGAGGTGCGCCTAATGGGTGTGGGGGAGGAGGAGGAGGAGCGTCAGCATGGCTTACTGAAGCACCCATTCTTCACCAAATCAAATCCTGGACTACCGCTATAACTGTAGTATTTTCTTTATTAACCCAATGAATACCAAAACACAATATCAGCCTTCTGCCCTGCAATCTGACCTCGGCATTCCACGACAATGTCAGTTCTACCCGAAACAATAGTAAAAATCAAAGGTTTAAGAGAGGTTTTATAGAACAACAAAAAAGATTTCAGTCCAAAATTTAGGGTGAGATGCACCTATTGCCAGCTGCGCAATCATCAGCTACAGTGCCGGTTTGCAGGAGGAAAAGCAGAAGGAAACCCACCTAAGGAAATGCTGAATCTTCTAAAGCCCAAATGGGGTTTTCCTAACCTTTACGCATAGATTTTTGAGATTAGACATAAGACAGTGAGACATAAGACAGTGAAACGGAGGGCTAAAATTTTGAGTGTAGTTGGCCGCCTCAGCTAGTTTGGGTTTTTCCTCTGCCCTCCCTCAAAAGATTTGAAATTACTCGCATCTCTCGTCCTTCCCGTTTACCCTAATTCAAGCCATGGTTTCCGTGTTAAGAATGAGATCGTCCATTCAAAATTTCCCATGAAAATATCAAAGTCTGGAAGGTAAGTTGAGGAGTTACTTCCATTTTTAAGTTCCATTCATTTTTTCAAGGTTAGGGTTTTTGGTTTAGCATTAAGGTCAGTTTCTTATCGGGTTTTCCATATTTTTAGCTGTGATCTGAAAAATAATATTTTAATTAAAAAAATCATTTAGTATAAAGAGTAAGTTAGGTATAATTATAATGTAGTTGAAACTACAATTAAAAAAAAAAAAATAATATATATATATATATATATATATATATATAATATATAAATATGCAAATGAATTTTTTATTTTAAAATTTTAAATAAAGATAAATTTATGGTAATATATATATAGCTAATTTCCGAAGAAGGAAAAAATTATATATAAAATTGAGTGTCTTTAATGATTTTGGAAGATAAAAAGTAACCACTTATGTTTGTAATTTTGGATAAATATGTTTTTCTACACGATATTTTTGTAGTCAAAGATATTTAGATTAAGCATCTCAATGTAATGGAGTATTATATGATGGTAATTAAATCAATTATATATATATATGATGATATTGTTTTTATTAAATATGAGTAGCATATGAGAGTGTCTTTTATGATTTTGGAAGATAAAATGTAGTGATTTATGCTTGTAGTTTTGGACAAATTACCAACAACTATGTATAGACATATGCTCTTCTACAAGATATCTTTATAGTCAAAGATACTTGGATTAAGCACCTCAATGTAATGGAGTATTATGTGATGGTAATTAAATCAGTGCTAGATATAATATGCACATCAAATGGCATGTTAGTTCGAATCAATAAGGAAATAGGTTGTTTTCCACGATATATCCTTATTTCATGTGCAAAGAGGTTTCAATGTGATTATTGACACATGGGCTAGTAGGTCTCTAGCTCTAAGCCTTAACGACATTTTAAAAAATAGGGAACTTCGTATTAGCCAAATGCCTTAATGAATACATGGTTGGGCATACATATCAATGGGCGTAAATACCACATACAAAAATGCAAACAACTCATCAAGTTAATGGCATTGGAAAGTGTGATTTTATGACACCAACTAGTACTTGTTCCATATGCACATTAATCGACACCCCAAGTGAAGAAGAATATGACTTGAAACTACATAGATGTTGTGGGATAATGGAGAATTTTGACAAAGAATCTGATGCAAAATTGTGCTCGCTTACATTGTTTACTTACAAATAATACAAACACATATCTAACACAAATGAAAGTTGTCTCATCGAATGGCCAAGGTCTAACTGACCTTGCTAGGAAACATACAGCTTGTTAAGTAAGAACTTTGACCTATAAAATAATATTTTTTAAAAGAAGATGAAATTGATAATTACATCTCTATATTTATTTAGTGGTGCACTATTTGTTTTTTCTCTTGTTATACTAATGGGAGGGGGTGGGGTTTCCACCCTCTTATCGCCTTAATTAGCTTTTGTCATGGTTGGGTGGGGCATATTGCCTACTTAGAGATGAACTGAGGTACATTTGGAGATATATATCGAGATTGGACATCATACATGCCTCTAATGAAACAAGTGACATGGCAACATTTTGAAGGTGGATGCTTAATGAAATATCAAGGTTTCATTATGGTTTGTGAAGATGTTAACATGGTGGGGAATGGTCAAGAGGACAAGGAAGGTGCTAAAACAATGTCAAATCCTTATGGGGAGAAAAAAACTTGGATAACCCTAAAGGCTTAATTAGGGTTTTATGACCCTCATGGGTTTCAACACCGTGACTCTATGGAAGATATGATCAACTTTAATAATAATAAAAAAATCTTCAAAGGCTTGACAAAGCCATTCATTTTAAACAAAATTGGTTTTGCTTTGACTCCTTGAGTGGAAGGTTGGTTCATGTAGACGAGAATACCACTTTATCATACCACCAACCTATTAGGTTGGCTTTATCATGAGGTGCTACAAATTGTGTATGCACAAAATATGATTCATTTTGAATATTTTGCTCCTTCATAGCTAAGGTTCATGTAGAAAAAACATTTGGAATTTTATTGTCTAGGCCTCGAAGTGAATATGAGCGAATTATTTAGTAGGAACTGTTAATCAAGACTGTCATTGATGTCAATATGGAATTAGCCGAGATGGCAAGTATTCTTGAGATGCCTGGTTCCAGATGATGATGAGGTACATGTTCAACAAACTCTTGTTTGATAAACATGCCATCAATGAAGATGTCAAGCTATTAATATGTCAAGCCACTAATGAAGTCCTTGAACTAGCTATGATGTTTCCAAGTGTCAATCATGTGCCTTGATTGATGATCTAGACCTTAAGTGCCAATATACAAGTCTTTGATGTGGAGGACTATACTTGATGAAGTCATACACGTGATGATGGCATACTCTGGAATGACCACACTTGATAATGGTCTTGATGACATGGTTGGAAGACTACTTTGGAACTTTCCTAATGTTGTTGCACTATAACATATCACTACACTAGTATATAATGATATTGTTGGATACGTGATGACATGGACATTGCGCTCCTACATGATCCTATGATGATGAATAATCCAAACAATGGAGAAGTTATATTGTCCCAAACATTTTATGCACAAAATTTGAGGACGGCTTTAAAGAAAAATAAAACTGGGCAACTTAGAGGCAATCTTTCAACATGGGACCTAGACCATCTTAAAGAGGATTTTTTCCTCTTTCCAATGAGCCCTTACTTGCCCCGAAATTCCAAATAGTTTGTGAGATATTGAATTTTCAAGTTAAACATATATATTCTGACAGTGACCTTTCCTGAACCTTGTCTTTCAAGTCGGCCTCCATACAATGACGTGTTTCTTCGCTTTGGCTTGCAAAAAACATTATATATATAGTTCAGACTGCATTTCTCCTCAACAATTTCGGTGATCATTTCAGAGAAGGAGCACAAAATTGTACAGAAGGCCGAGAAGACATAATAGTATACTATTTGGGTTGATCTTTTTGTTGAGTTGACATTCAAAGCTAAAAATATATAGCTCGGATCACAAAATTGTGGAAATAACTTTTTTTGGAAGCTCACTACAACAGAGACTTGTGAATGCGTTAAACTCTTGGACAGCCACCTGTGACAAGACACAAACCTCACCTAAACTCAAATTGTAGTTCTGTCTATGATATTTTGGACCTGTGGTCTATAGACTAGTGCAGATCTCATAAAAATTACACTGCAGAGAAGTGATTGGAAAATATTTTGTGAAGACTAGGATCTGCAAGTTTGTTAAGTGCTCGGACTGTGAGAACAATCTCTTAAAGAAGCTCGGTCTTCAATTGCAGAAGACTGTTACTAGTGCAGCAAGTTGTGGGAGCCACCTATGATTAGTCTCACCTTGGAACAATTTTCTGCATAACTAAATAGCAAACTGTTTAGTCAATTTAGTGTGTCCTAAATTGCTACATAAGTTATCAATCCGGGAGTCGTAAACTGATGAAGTGTGGTGCATTGTATGTGCAAGACAACCTCTTTCTTACTTTATTGTTTTCAGTTTTTAATTTTGTTTTGGGGTTTTGTTCTTGTTGGTCTCCTAAAGTGTTTAATGCAAATGAAAATTCTAGTCTAAGGTTTTAAGAATTCTTTTAAAGGTCAAGTATGGATGTAGAATTGAAGACAAGTTTTATGCCTCTTATGGTAATTTCCAAACTTAACACTTCAGAGATCTCAAAACATGCTATTTATAAAATCAGAACTTGAACAAAGGTGTAAACATGCAACTACATAAATCAAGCAAAAGATGAAGTACTAAAAATGAGGTTACTATCTTTGTTGTCCATCTAATTACATAATTAAAATCTAATAAACTACTACACTCAAAACCAAAAAGTAAAGAAGTTGGAAACTAGTGATTGATTTCACCCATAATCACAATATTTCGTCAATTGACTTCTAAAACGGGGTTAAGCTAAAGACACCGGAAATATCATCATATGGCATGAAAGAATGACATTTAAACTATCTACTTGCAGACTAATGAAAGTAAAATCAATTACTTCATCTATAATCACAATAGCTCGCCAATTAACTTCTAAAATGGGGTTAAGCTAAAGGCACTGGAGATATCATCATATAGCATGAAGAACTAATATCTAAATTATCTACTTGCAAGCTAATGAAAGCAAAATCAAATTACTTAACCTATAATCACAATAGCTCGCCAATTAACTTCTAAAATGGGGTTAAGCTAAAGGCACCAGAGATATCATCATATAGCATGAAGAACTGATATCTAAACTATGTAAAAGTAGTAAACAAATCTCACTAAAATCAAAGCATAACAACTGAAATTAAAAGCTAAAGTTCAGCAGAGGAAGCAAGTCTCAGATCACCACTTGATGCAAAAACTACATTAAAAAGCTCAAGCATAACCTGTCCTGAAATGCACTGATCAATGTTAGTGGAAAATATAACTACGCTGTAAAAACATGTACAGGAGTAAAACGATTAATACCATAAACAAAACATGAGAAATGTACAGCTCAAATAAGAGGAAATATTCATGAAAACTATACAAAACGAAAGAAGAACCTCAGCCACGCAGGGGCCCTCTGCACAACCTTGGATTAACACGCTGTTACTTCAAACCACGCTTTAAACAGTCATATGAAAAATAGAGTTTTTTTATATTATGAAATAGAGGATATGTCTCTCGGTTACAATAGTAAAATAATGCTAAAACAACAGTATCAAGACTAACTACTTGCGTTGCAAATACTTTTATTTATAGAGAAAATAGATAACTGTCTTTTGGAGAAAATTCTTCAACAATGGACACGTGAATAGGTCAAAATCCGGAAGTTTAGCCTCTCGGTTGCCATGAACAGCATATCTACGCAAAGTGGATGTTGGATTGCATTATGGAGATGGCATGTAGGTGGCAAAAATGGATCCATGAATTCAGGAACGGTTTTGGACTTTTTTCACGTGCTGGAATAGAGTCCTAGTTAGCGTAGGACTCTCTGTTGACCATCCTTTGACCGATGCCTTTCTTCACGAATTCGGCTAAGCAGATAGGACCTTGTCCATGTGTGGATCATTTTTGAGCTACCCATGTGTCTCGTTTCTCCTGCCGACACCTGTAACCTACAAAACAATGAAAATGGCTGCGGAATTGCGAGTTAGCTGCGAAAAGTGGCTACATTCCATCGCTGATGAACAAAACCTAAATCAAATAGCACACACAAGGATATAGTTTGAAAATCACTCAAATGCACTCCTGAAATCAATATGTAACAACTTTTGATAGCTTATGAGGCACTGATATGGGAAAATAGAAGAGAAAAGGTTTAGGAAAGTATGTAGAAGAGAGGTAGTTCTGGGGCTCAACACAAACCTTAACACCATATTGAAGCAGTGTTTCTCAAACTTAAAAGGCAATTTGGAAGAGATCTTTATAGCAATTTATTGAAGGTATTTGTGGAGCACCTTTTAAGGCTATTAGAAGCTAGTTTTGGACTAGCTGTAGCGATAATTGAAAGTCTTTTTGAAACAGTCCTGAAGTACCCTTTTGTAGCACATTAAAGACCTTTTGAAGGTGGATTATAGCAGATCAGATCTTGGAGCTTATGTGAAGCAGACTTGAGTCTTGATTGAAGGTTAATCTTATAATGGAGAATAATTGAAGGACACTTCAAGTTTTGATAGCCTATTAAAGAACACTCTAAGAGTGGTGTGTAAGCATATTGAAGAAGCCTTTGTAGATTTGTCTTGCAGCCATTTGAAGACATTTTGTTGAGAAGCTTTAGCTGATCTTGGAGACTATGATGCGTTGAAACAATCATGAGGTGACTTTGGAGATATTTGTTTTGGGTATCATGAAGAACAATGGAGACACCTTCATGTGAAGAACAATGTTGTCATTGATGATATAACGTGGAGACCAAAGTGAAGACTAAGCGAATATTGACAGGGCTCGTTGAAGAAGATATTGTGAATTGTGAAGTATAACCAAATACATCTTGGCAAAGTAAAGTGAGGGTTGGAGCCTCGAAAAGACAAAGTTGGTGCCTTGGAGGATAGGGTCGGAGCCCTAAAGGATCAGAGTCCTCAAGAAACCTAGTCGAAGCCTAAACCAGATATAGGGTTGGAACCCTTGAGGTTGGTGCCTCAAAATTGACAAGGTTGGAGCCTTGGAAGTCCAAGCTGATGCTTGGAAAATACAGGTTGGAGCCTGGGAGATTGAATATCGATGTTTTCATCTAGGGTTGGAACCCTACATATATTGTACTTGATTTATTATAAAGAAGAAATTAATAAAAGCATTTATTCTTATTGTTCACTTTGTGTTCTAAATATAAGCGATCTAACTAGTAAAAGTAACAATTGAAAAGAAATATTGATTTGCCCCCACCCCCCCCCAGTATTTCCAACATGATCATGCCATATCTGTTGAGTTTTGTAGCTTGGGAGGTACTCCAAGCCTTGAGGATCGAGGGTTTGGAGAAAGGAGCTCCACAAGTGGCCTTGTGGGCTTGAAACCCAAGCTTGGGGTTTTGCACCCATCGTGATTTTGGCCAAAACCATGGACACATTTCAACATGTGATATAATTCTTCATCTTGTCGTAACAATGAACCACACTTGTGTTGGCATTATGTTTCAAGTGTTGTCCTTGATGGCAACTCACTCAGAGGTTGGTACAGGTGCTCAGAGGTTGGTACAGGTGATGGCAACTTAATCAGAGGACAGATCTCAGTACAGCAGGACAAGAAAGAGATATACGCAGGTTTATCAAGGATAATCCGCGTATACACGCAGGTTTGCTTCAGTAAAAGCGCGTATATGTGGAAAACTTATCTTTGGTCCGTGGCGGTTATTCCTTGGAAGTTGTGCCTATGGTTTTGGACCATGGCGTCTCGACGAACGTGTTGATCCCTAGTTTCGAAGTTGATGGTATTGGGTTGTTATGGTTTTGGACCATGGGATTGA
>APFE030095589.1:24648-43281 GCA_000404065.3 Pinus taeda | reverse complement strand
CAAGGGTCGGATCTGACAGCGGAGGCATAAGTAATCATTTCTAGATCTGTACACGGGTTTCCTTTGGAGAAAGTGTGTATACACGCGGTTTCGGTAAAGTGCAGTAGCGTATGCATGATAAAGTTTGATATCTCAGGTTGCTGCTGATTCTGGTGGTTGTTACAGAGTTCTGGTCTCTGGTTCGGGTTCTGTGTTCTTATGACAGGGTTTCAGTGATTCAGTATTGGGTTGTTTAAAGAATTATGATGCAAGTTTAAGTTGATGATTGTATTGCAGTAATGTTTGTTTTGTACTCTTGGATCCAGTCTGAAAATTGATGAAACGTGGTCCCCTGAAGATTGTAGGGTCAGCACCTACGTACTAGTAAATGGATCAGCTAGTACAAGAGCTGAGGGGGTTGTAGCTCCCTTCCAGAAGTAGTTGGAAAACGAGAGAGGGTTGTAGCCCTCTGCAGGTTGTAGCCTGCATACTGGTAAAGGAATGCACCAGTATATTGTAAAAGAAGTTTCTCATTAAAGAAGAAAGAAACAAATTGCAGCAGGTGGTTTTCACCCACATTGGGTTTCCACCTTATATCATGGTGTTCATGTGTGTGGGTCTTGTGTGATGTCCTGTTCTGTTATACTACACCTGTTTACTGTTAATATGCTTAATAATGTTCTGATGCATTCACTGAAGATTAAGCTAACTGAATTATAAGATCTCTGGGTATACGCTATTTGCTTTAGACACAGTCGCGTGTATACGCTGGTTCACTTCATTGAAGTGGCGTATATGAATCTGAGTATGAAATTGAAAAGTTTTATCTGATCTGATAATACTGACCCCCCCCCCCTCTCAGTATTATTTTCAACAACTTGTTGGTTTGAAATGTGTCGACAAATGAATTTTGATGGGATTATCGCCGAAAACAATTCTCAAAAAACATGATAGCTCTCGTCGAGATGAATCTAACAATGAAAATCATCTAATCCTGAGATGTAGAAATGGAGTTATGAATTTTTGAAGTTGATAATGGATTTTTGGGCATTCAAATCATGTAGGCTTGAAGTGATTTGTCCAAAAGACATGTCTATTCATTAACCCTTCTTGTGTGTATAAATAGAAGGTATGTGAGGCTCATTTAGAGTATCCAAAGTGCATCTTTCATAAGGAATGTCACCCTAAGGCATCCGCAGCTTAAGAAGGAAGAAGACTTAAGTGGAGGAGGATTGTTTTGGTCTTGTTTGGGTGGGTTTCACAAGTCTTTGGAGTAGCAGAAGTTAGTGTCATGCTTTAGAGGAATTATGGGCAAAATTTTAAGTGTGGGTCTTCTCCTTTTCTTAGGTCCCAATCGTTGGAGGTACAAACAAGTATGTCATAGGCCTCTTTTCCTTGAAGTACGTAGGTCGTAAGGTTGCTTGTAGCTACAGGAAGGTCACAGGCCTTGCCTTATTTGAACAAAGGGCCGAGAAGGGTTGTTTGGGGCTGGATTTAGCCCAAACTTCGAGAAGATTATGGACCTAATATAGGAAGGGAAGACCGCATTGAGAAAGGGAGGTCTGGACGTGAGGAAAGGTTGTTCTTGTAGTGTAGTTGTAGCCGTAACCAGTGGGCCAAACCTATAGCAATGTTGATAGCCCATGATTGGAGAGGTATGTGATGGTTTCATATAGATTAGATGCTAGTTGGAATAGTACTAGTGTGGACATATTTGGTGAAGTCTATTGGAAGCTAAGAGGAAGGGTCTCCATAGGTGTTGGATGCCCTAACTAGGAGCAGATGCTACAATAGGATTAGTCACTCATGGACTATTGGAGGGTAGCATGAGAATGGACCAAGTGTGGACGTGGATCAGGAATTTATGGTTTGTTGGAGGACAATGTGATAGTGCCAAGTTGGAGCCCAATGTGCACCATCTTCATGGACCTAGATGGTTGCTAGAGTGGAAGTTGTTGGAGCTCAAGGGTATTATTAGCCAGGAGCAGTTTGAGTGGCCCCTTGACTTGTGTGTGGAGAAGGACTTCTACAATAAATGATGGGAAATCCTCCTAGCCTGTGTTCATTGTAGGAGATGGACATCTTGCAGTGACATGTGGGAGCCCTTTGTGTCCTATGTTGGTCTTCAATGGAGCAGCGCAGGAAGACCATAATGGGCTGAAGTCCTTAAGTAGTCGAGGAGCAGCAGTGGGTATATTGAGAGTTGTTCACAAATGGAGTTGTGAACAACTCAACAGGAGTCTCGATGTGTTGTGCCCTTGATGGACTAAGGCACAACTAGAGAGCATGTTGACAGCCAAGGTTCAGTGGCTAGATCGACTTGGAGCATTGATAAAGGTAAGAGTTACAGATTGGGAGCCAAAGGACCAAACAGGTACAAGGTACAACCGAGAGGAGCAGAAAGAGCATGCGACAACCAGATGGTCATAAAATCTTGTTGAGGGTAGATTGGTTGTTGATACTGACACCAAGCCCAGGTTTGTATCTTGTACTAGTGGATGTATGAGGACCATTATTCCTCGTACGGGAGCCCTAAACTATTGTATTATATGTTGATTAATATAACGAAGTTAGGTTGAAAATTGTAAAAAGTTGTCTATATTTTGTGCACTAGTAGATTTACTGTTGTTTATATTCCTTTGTGCAAAGTAGTAGTGTTGTGATTCTTGGTTTGGTAGTGTCAAAGATTCTAATATTCTATCCTAGACCCAATATCGTGGAAAAACAACAATCTCCAATATGGTGATCTTAGTTTATGACTATGGCTAACGTATAGCGACAATATTATGTAACTAAAAAAGGGTCATCTTAGAATAACTTGATGTTGTTTATTATTCCCTTCTACTTAGTCCTTTTGATGAAGAAAGACAAGGTTGAGCAACCAACCTACATCACTTTATTAGAGTGGATAAAATCTATCAAGCTAAAGGTGCCCTAAATTTTGTCACTAGCATTATCCAAAGACAAGGGATGAACCTAGTAAGGCCTTTTTAAAGCCTTAGTAATCAAGGAGGTGTTAAGAAAAAAAATCTATTAAATATGGTTGAATGTGAGGACGACTAGAAGTTTACTGAGCATTATTTTGTCAATATATATTGATATTTTGATGTGGTCCCAACAAGAGTCATGGAGGAGCATGGGAAATGGTTGACTAGGCCTTATCCTTAGATGAATTGGTTATTTTCCTCCATAAGATGATTGGTGACCAGGGTCCTAGACATGGAAGCTTCCCATGTGAATCTTAGAAGGCCACATGGACTTTTCTCAAATTCAAACTATTACCTGTGCATGATGAAGTGAAGAGGGAGTGATCCCGGGGTGAACATATCAACCAAGGCCTTATCAATTTTACTCCTAAGGTTAATGATCCTATGCTAATAATGAGTTATTTATTGATCACCGTAATGAACATGTCTTGTAAAATTATAGTCAGGGCCTTACTTGTAACATACACAACCCCTTAATGCCTAATTGAGGATGTGAGGTATCGAGACCCAACATCTTAGATTACCTTGAGGAAGTGGGGTTTATCAAAATTCTTTTTCGTACAGCCACCTTAAATCTTATTTCAGAGGCCACCATCATCTTCTAATCGTCAATAACTTTCCAATGCTATATATTTCATCTCATTTTGAGCTCTAAGCACAAAGTTATTCCCATTTGAAAGTATTCCCAATTCAAGTGCCACATCAACATATGTACCATGTCATGTGACAATCCTTGTCCACGTGTCACCACCTTATAGGGGCACATCCTTAGTTGTACCACAACTAATGTCACTTTAGCTTCCACCTGGCCACTTTCATCCACGTCATTCCATACCCTGATAGGTTGCCACACCCACATGCCACGTGATCCTGCCATGCCAAAACACCATGTCAAATTTATCGAAATCTATCAATATAAGGAGGAAACCTCAATAGCCAGTTTCCCAAGCTCCCATTACCTTACCTCTTGATATCGAAGATTCTATAGCACGAAAATTCAATATAAGGGTCCCAATAGTCGATACTCCAACATCCAACAACTAAAATTTGATACACTATAGTTAATGGACGAGAAACACTTCATTAAAGGACATATGTTATTGGGGTCCATCAGTACCGAGGTTTTGTGCAAACAACTGTTTGGAATGTTCCCGATATTGATATCCCAATAGCATAACATCCCATCCTTTAAGGCTTAAGCTCCTTTCAACTAAGCTCACGATCAAGCCCCCTTACTAACCCATGTGACCAAGGACCAACACTAAAGCCTCCAATCCGCAAAATTTCCAAACAAATTGAAACCAATGAATCAATCCCTAAATTTTGAACTTCCACAAGTATTTTCAACTTCTTGCTTGAGCTAATATTTGACGATAATTGACAAAATGAGCTAATAGACATATCAGGATCCCTTAGTATGAGGGAATTCATGATGGAGGTTATTCAAAGTGTTTCCAACTCCTGACACCCAATACCTTAATGGCCTGATATCTCATCCCCCAAACTTAAACTTCTTTCAAATAAGCTTTTGGTCATAGCCTCCTATTAAACCATATGACTAGGGGTTACGGCCAAGGGCCCCCAAACCCAAATTTCCAAAACTTCACTAATAATCCCCATAATTCAAAGGGTCATCCCCAAATTTATGATGCTTTTTCTAAGTTCTCAAGCTAGTTTCAAAGATTTGAAACTAATTCTAGGAGGGTGAAAAACTTACCTAGAAAATTTTGAAAGTTCAAAAATATTTTCTAACTTATATAAAAGCAACCTCAAATATTGTCTTAAATAAGACATCTACACAATAGAATGATATAAGATGGCAATGATCCGGAGTTAAACAGGAGCGCAATAAAATACAGAGATAACCATATACACAAACATGCAGCGGAAATAATGCTTCATTTCATTAATGGAAAATACCGAAATATGCTTACAACCAAAAATGGAAATAAACCAGCTAGGGCGATGGTAGCTTATCTCTGAAAAGAGATGTGGTCGCTACATGCCTCTGAACTGTTCCGAACTGTGTTACAATGAGGCTCGAAGGCCTATTTATTGTTGAGAAACAATGGAAAACCCTTCACATTCCAAAACCTACCCCTAGAAGATGAAATACCAAATTGTGGGCCCCGTTTTGGATAAATTGGTACATCAATTTCTCGGGGTCGTAACTTTGGCATACAATCTCCGTTTGACGCGTATGATAGCTCGTTAGAAAGATCTATCCGAGAACTACCACTTTGGGAAGGGAAACATCAGTCCATAGACCCATGTTTCCCCCAGATTTCTCAAAAAACGTCGTTTAGGGCCTCAAAACGGCTCCGGAAGTTCAGGACCCGAAAAAAACTGCTAAAAATAGTAAATTGTGCTACAATTACGGAAACTGAAAAACTGAAAGAGATAGTTGTGGGGGTTCGAATGGGATAGGTGGGTGGCCACCAACATCCACCTGGATCAGGTTTCTCATCGGGCGCGATCTCCGATGTTAGATCTGGATCCCCCAGATCCTACGTTGTTCGCTCTTATCGCATGGTTGACTTACTCGACCATTAGCCTGCAATGAGAGCGGTTTTCTCTCTCATCTGCCGGACATGCATTGTTCGTTGTATGGCATCACTGGGTCTCCTAACAATTCTGCTTACCACCCAATACGCCTCTGATATTCCATCGGTTTTTTAGCACGGGACCCGCCTTTCACTTTTAGCGCTTTTCCCACTATTTTCAGCTTCCCTTGTCACCGAGCACTTGGGGCCTTTCCTTCTCAAGGGGTTTTGCCCAGCGATGCACGATATGGCCTCTGTTTTCTAATCTGGACTTCTCAACTGCCAGTTTGCATCCTATGCAGTCTCCATGGGCCTCGGTGAGCGCACTTTGATCGAGGTCCTTGTCATTCCTTGCTGGCTACAAACTGCCATTGTCCAGAGGTCTTCCTGATAGCTCTTTGTTCACAAGTTTTTGAAGTTTGTCCTGATTTTATATAGTCATAGCACTTTGATAATTTCCATGGATCCAATTCGGATCATTTATGCTCATCCTTTAAGGCCATTTGTGACAAAATTTCGTCATAGAATATATTCTCCTAGAATAAAAAGATAAATTTAATAAAAATATAATGAGATTTTTGAATCTCCATTGGTATGATTTTGTCTACTTCTTATCTTTTAAAGGGACATTGTGACCTAACTTGGTATATAAAACATATTCTCCCATAAACAAAGGCGTAATTTAATAAAAAAATAATCAATGATATTAGGTGTTTTAACACTCCTCTATCATTTAGGAAATAATATGAACATGCTTGATATAGTTGATGTGGATTAATACAGAAAAGAAATTGTTGTACCTGATTTCAAACATAATACAAGGTTTTTGTGTGTGATTTGAAGAATTTTCTAGTCATTAGGATCAACAACGACTAAATAGAGGACTTGTATTATTTTCAATTTAAATAATTTTATGTCCATTACACAACAAAGATAAATAGAAGACCTTTAAATAGATGGTATGCATCCTCCATTTCTAGAATGTCGCCATCAGAATGGTGCCCTTGTTATACAGAATGAGCTATACAGACCTCCAAAGGGGCCACCTATTATATTTGAGCCCAAAGTCTCACCAACCCAAAATCACATTGAATCCAGTCTAGAATGTGGGAGCCTAATCAGTTCAGGGTGTGCATTGGGATCAAAAAATTTACCAAGCACACATCCTCCAAATACATATTAAAAGGTTTAAATAACTTTCATTTTGTTAGGATTAGTGGGGATAAATTTACTTTTAACAACTTGCATGAATCCTCCAATCCATTCTGGAATGTGGTTAGCAGGACGATATCCTTGTTACACAACAAAACCCATGGAAAATTCCCTGGAGGAAACAACTATTGTATCTATTCCCTGCATATCACTAACTCAATCAAAATAAAACAAATCCAGAGTGTGGTAAACTAATTCATCAGGGATGCACATGTGAACTCTAAGTCTGACCAACTTACAATAAAAATGAAATATCATTTTTCAGAAACATTGAGCTAGGGCACAGAATAGTGTAGATAAGCATGCAAGAGTTATTTTCTTGTGAACAGAGTTTGAGGAGATACCTATATGGAAAGCATGCAAAGGGTCATTTTTATAAATGGTTACAATGAAAATCTTCTCATATAGAGATGCAAAGTACATAAAATTGGAACAAACTTGATAGACTTACCTATTGTATTTTATCACACTTAAAATAGAGAGGTGCACAAGAGTGCAGGTAAGATGGGAGAAACCATAAACACTTCCTATTTGTAATAGGTGTGTGTAACAATGAATTGAATCACCTTAAAGCAAATAGATGTAAAAAGACAAACTAGTGATGGCACTTAGAAATGGTGGAAAAAAATGCAGATCTAGTGGCAAATGACTATACAAGATGGGGAGACTAATGTTGTGTAAATTTATCTTAGAAGCCACCCCAATATTCTAGGATTCCCTAACATCAATCCCCCCTGGTACCCTTCGTAAAATAAAGTAGATAACCAAAATATTTTTGTGAGATGGAAAGAAGAAAGAAAAACATTTTCTCCAACTACTTGGAGTTCTATAGCCATTACTAAAGCACAAGGAGGATGGGGCCTTAAAAATATAATATGGTTAGAAAAAAAATTTGTCACAAATGGAATCTAGAAGCTCATTTAGGGTGTTGGTTTGTGGGCCCATATCATCCATCATAAGTACAATATCCCCCTTGAAAATTTGGGTTGGATCAAAACCCCTCAAAATCCTATTAAAAATGGCTCTATAATTTGGGAAAAAAAAAAAAAAAAAAATCCTTTAACCAATGGATTTCAATGATATAACGTTGGCATTGACATTCAAATTAAAAATGGTAAATATCCTTGAATAGGAATCCAACATTGGATTATACTTCCATAACCTCGCATTCACCTCCTAAATAAAGAAGCCTGGTATACCCTAGATTAGATAGTGGTCACTAATGCCTCCTCTAGACATTGGAAATGGTTTTATATAAAAATCCTGCATCTAGAATAAAAAATGTATAATCTTGTGAATTATTCCTTCAGGGGATAAACATATCAAATATATCCATATCCAAAAATGAAGAAAACCTCATGTGGAATTCATTCCCAAGTGGATTCTACACCCAAAAATTCTTGTGGTTCACCTTTGTAACATTAAATGTCCTCTCAGATCCTTCCTTGTAGGGGGGGAATATATGGAAACTAAATTTGCCTATCAAATATAAACTTTTCATGTGGTTACTAATCAGAACAAGCCTCCAACTTGGGATAATTTGATGAAACAATCCTTTAGTGGGTGTGGTTATTTTCCACTATGTAGAGATGTGGCAAAAACTTTGAAGCATCTAGTCATTCATTGTCCTTTATCACAAAATGTTTGGAAAGTATTAAATAAAATAGAAGCAAAAAAATTATTTTGGAATGTTCTCTCAAACATGAAAATATCAAAATATGGCTATGAAACATAAAATACCTATAGTATAAAGATCTCCATGATTTTTTGGCTTGGGGAATTTAGTTGGAAGTAACCCATGCTATATTTGAAGGAAAAATTCAAATTTATACCAAGGCTTCCATCCAAGCCTTTTCAATACTCAAAGCATCAAATCCATCATCTAAGAGAACAGATTGCTCCCTTCCATAAGAATTCATAGTGCGAACTGACATACCTTGGGTTTCTTTTGATGGTGTGGCCTAAGGTTCTCCTTATGAGTGAGGGATACAGGAATCCTAAACATAAATTAAAATATTTTCTTCACCATCTCTACAAACATATGTCCAAATAAAAATAGTTTTGTTGTATTATTTTATCTAAAACTCATTCTTTAATTGTCAAGAAATAATGGGATTTCACATGTTCACATATATGGGTATTATCAAATAGTTATAAAGTGTATTTTGTGAACAACTAATCTAAAACACTATTCCATTTAACCTTTATTCCAAAAAAGTATGTCATCTGGGTGATTATTTCACTACCATCTCTTTTTATCATATTTATTGGCGTAATAATTGTGAAGTAGATTCCCTCTCAAAAAATGGATTTCTTATGAAACCAGCTCACAAAAAGATATAAAAGATAGATCAACGACTTATAAATCAGCCTCTTCAACGGGTCAACCTCCTTTACATTACACAAATGAAAAATTTTTGGATGATACAAATGACAATACCTCCTTTCTATATAAAGGAGTCTAAGGGGTCATAATATAATTAGAGATGACATAACAATAATAATGTTAGGGCACAACAATAACAATAGTGGGCTTTTATGGGGCACAATAATAACAATATGGGGATTACATGGGCACAACAATATAATAAGGGGGTTGCACTAATAACAATAAGGGGTTACACTAGTAGTATAGGGACCTAACATGCCCCTCTCCCTCAAAAAGTGTTGTCCTCAACGCTTGAATAATTCTGGATGCTTCTATATAAAACGCTTGTCCTCCCATGTGGAATCTTCAGCAGGTAAGTTCTTTCACTTGATGAGATACTCTGAGATTGATCGATTTTGTAGTTATCAGGTTCTTGTTTCCATGACTGCTTCAGGTTCCAATATGATTTTTCCTTCCTCATCAAGTTCTGATAATATTGTTTGAACTGGGAGCTTGTCACCTATAACCTTCTTTAGGCATGAAACATGGAAAACTGGGGGCACTCGGGAAGATGCAGGAAGCTCCAATTTGTATTCCATAGTACCAATCTTTTGCAGCACCTTGTAAGGACCATAGTACTTTGGTGATAATTTATTATCCTTCTTAGCTTGCTTGAGGGACATTTGTTTGTATGGTTGTATTCGTAAAAATACCTAGTCGCGTATATCAAAAATTATTTTGCTTCGATGTTGATTTGCATGTTGTTTCATTTGATTCTGTGCGAAAATGAAGTCATCATTTAAGATTTGGAGAACTTGTTGTTGATCCTCGATGTGATCTTCCACTGCTTGGACCTTAGAATTTTCTCTTAAATATGATATGATGGATGGTAGATGATATCCATAACATGCCTTAAGTGGGGTCATTTTTGCTGCAGTATGGAAGGAAGTGTTATACCACCATTCAATTTCACTCTTTTGGGCATACGGATATCTGTAAGGCCTGATGTTTGGAGGAACACTTCCTAGAATCAAATGAATAGCATGATCATGATCATGAATAGGTGGGAGGCCTTTGGGAGTCTCAAATACCTTGAATGATTGTCCAAGCATTTTTGGAGATCTGGAGAAATAGATGATTTCAATGTGGGAACCTCTAGCAAACATAATTATGCAATTATGCCTCATTTTTCTTTCTTTAGAAGCTTTTTCATTCAGTTAGAGATTATTATATTTCTTGATTTCCCTGCGATACCCCTTAATTCAACTTCCTTTCCTTCCAAAGAAAATTTCATGAAAATTTCTTGAAAATTAAAAGCTATTGTACCCAAGGATTGTAGCCACTGGACTCCTAGTACAACATCAGCCCCACCCATTGGAATGGAAAAAATTAGGTTATTCAATACATATTATCCCATGGATATCTTGATATTGTGGCACTTTCTAGAGCAATTTATGGTTCCTCCACTTGCAACCATCACTTGACACTATAGTGTTGGATATAGGAAGCAATTCAATTCCTTGGCTATCTTATAATGAATAAAATTATGGGTACTTCTCGAATTAATCAACAGTATTACCTTTTTCTTCTTGATATGACTTTCTATCGTGATACATTGAGGAGTGGTAATTCTGGCCAATGCATTACAAGATATGGTCGGATTCATTTCTTCTTTCTCTAGGGTTTGTTCCTGGTGTATATCCTCTTCTTTTGATGTTTCTTGTTCATTTTGTTCCTCCTATTCACAATCTATGTAAAATAATTTCTTCTCAGAACACTTATGATCTTTAGTGTATTTGCTATCACAATTGTAACAAAGCCCTTTTGATCTTTTTTCTTCCAATTGTTGTGGTGTCAACCTTGTAGGTTGTGGAAGGCTATGGGAAACAACACTTTCATCTTTATAGTTGTGAGTGGTAGGCTTCCTTGTTAATTTTTCTTTCCATTTTTCTTTCCAACCTGAATGCCTTCTCCAATGAATCAGGTTCCCAAACATGAACCTGATGTTGGATGTTATCCTTTAAATTCCCTATGAACACATCAATCCTATGCTCCTTTGGAATATATTTTACCCTTATATTCAATTTTTGAAAGTCCTCAATGTGCTCCATCATTGAACCCTTTCGTTTGAGATTTATCAAATGACTAAAAAAAGTGTTGCTTTTTGTATCCTCATAATGTGCCATCATTCCTTCTGTAAAAATTGCCCAAGTGACAATTTGTTTATGAGAGAAAATCCATCTCTACCTTACAAACTGATTTGGTTCCGAATATAAAGCTGCAATATGTGCCTTTTAAATGTGTTTTACAATTATGGATATTGAAATATTGCTCCATCTGTAGTATCCATGTTACGAGATCCTTGCCATCATACTTCCTCATATCAATATTTGGAACATGGCGGGTCTTCAATCCACCGATAGAGTCTATGAAATCATGATTAACATTTATTTTGTTCTCATCATGAGTTTTCTCTATTACCTTTTCGCCATTAGGAATCCTTTCTTGTAGCAACTTTGTCAAACCTTCCATGTCTTTCTTCAAATTTTCAATGTTTTCGATCTTTGAATCATGATTAACATTTATTTTTTTCTCATTATGAGTTTGCTCTACTACCTTTTTGCCATTAGTAAGCCTTTCTTGTAGCAACTTTCTCAAACTTTCATTCCAACCTTCCATGTCCTTCTTCCAATCTTCAATGTTGTCTTTCATACCATCCATATTAGCTTCCATGCCTTTCTTTAAACCATCCATCTTATCTTCCATGCATTTCTTTAAACCATCCATCTTATCTTCCACGTCTTTCTTTAAACCATCCATCTTAGCTTATATTACTTTTTGTGAGATTGAAATTTGTTGCACTTGGTCTTGTAATTTTGTTATATCATGTTGCATTTCTTCCTCTTGTTCATGAGTCATGCTAGAGCTTTGAGGTTGCTTACTAGTTGTTTCCATTTTATTTCTTTTGGGCATCAATTAATGATAAGTATGCTTCACTATTCCCTTTTAATTCCTTCAAACTAATTTTTCAAGCCAGACTTATGCAAAATTAAAAAAAAAAACTACACACATTTTTTAACTTTGTAGGAGCTCGATATTGAATATGATGTATCTCTAAAATTTTCGATCTCCAAAGTCTAAAATTGTGAATTGTGGTATCCCTCTGAGTCCCATTTCCAATGCCACTAGTCTAATCGAAATTGGATTTTCCAAGAAAGGGTTATGCCCAATCTCCCAAGATGACATGATTATACACTTTTTCAGTAGAGTGAACTTATACGAAGTGCCTCGTGTCACTGTTTCAACCTTCAGACCTAAAAAAAAATCCTCAGAAAACTATAGTCCATCCTATTTCTGTAAATTCTTATGAAATTTCAATCTGATACGTAGAGAGAAAGTTATGACTATTTTCCCAAGATCACTTGTTTGGGATGTAATTCGAGAGCCTACAAAAACCCTAAATGTCTTGAACCATATCGTTGAAAATATAGCAAAACAAGACCTGAAATTTGGGCCTAAGCTTACTTAAGATTTTAGCTCAAATGGGTTTTAATTTCATTGTCTCAACCTTCATAGAAAAAAACTTATAGCGAAAATTCCACGATGAACTGTTTGAGATGGAATTCTGGAGCATGCAAAAAACATAAATTACTCAAATCATATCTCTGAAAATATAGCAAGACGAGATCTGAAATGGGTTTTTTTAGCTTTTGAAACACAAAAAAAAAAGTTATAGCCAAAATGCCACGATGACCTATTTTGGAGCAGCGAAACACTAGAATCCAAAGCCCTAATACCAAATGTTATGAAACCAACTCACAAAAAGATAGAAAAGATAGATCAACGACTTATAAATCAGCCTCTTCAAAGGGGAAACCTACTTTACACTACACAAATGAACAATTTTAGGATGATACAAATGACAAGGCCTCCTTTTTATATATAGGAGTCTAAGGGGCCATAATATAATCAGAGTCGACATAACAATAATAATATAAGGGCACAACAATAACAATAGTGGGTTTCTATGGGGCATAATAATAACAATATGGGGACTACATGGCACAACAATATAATAAGGGGGTTGCACTAATAACAATAACGGGTTACACTAGTAGTATAGGGACCTAACAAGATTGGATATGGATTGAGCCACATGTAAGGTCTAAAAAAAAGAGGAGTGCTAACACTAATATTTTTTTCTTGAACCTTTGTGTTATGCGGAATTTGCGACTGAAAATAGAACTATCTTCCCTAGACCTTGTAGTCTGGTCAATAACAATAGAAAGAAAACAATATAAAATTCCCCTTAGAGAAATTGTAGAATGGAAAGACACTTGTGATATGTTGCAAGCTCTTCTCTCCTCTCGGCTTGTAAGCTCAAATCGTAGCTCGAATTGCTATAATTAGAACATATACAGACAACCAACACAAGCCAAATATCTACAACATCTATGTACCATTATGTAATCACTCTATTCAATGGATCAACATAGCATTGCAATATATGAATGTAAACATAACATAACACATATAGGAAAATGGTATACTCTTAATATTAATATGAAAATGAGAGAGTTTACGAAAAAATATGGAAGTTGATCTTGTAGATATCTCCCCAAGTTTCCTTGTCCTTCTTTGTCACAAATCACACCTCAAAGTCACTCTAATGCATGAATATGATGACCCTCTTATGTTCAAATCCGTAGCATGAGGGTATGATTAGTCTCCAAAATCCAACCTTGAGGTTGTAGATGGTTGTATATTTATAGGAGAGTGTGGTAGTTTACGAATTCTTATCCATTTACCAATATAGGCTTGTGTTCTACTCTTGATGGGAGGATGATCCCAAGGGATAAGAGATGAATATCCAAGGTAGGATCTGATAGGATATTCTTATCCAAGGTAAATGGTTGAACCAACTCCTAGAAGCTTCTGGAAGAGAAAGCTTTGATATTCTTTTTTATTTTTCCCGAATTTCTAGAATCAATACACCCCAAATAAGGGACAACTTGTTGTTGATCAGAATTGGTGTAGAATTGAGAAACCTACTCTTGAATGCGGGTCCTTAACGGGCCAGAATACACTAGGCCTTAAAAGCATTGAAATGAAGCAGTCACACCCAGAAACTTAGGGATTTGGGAGAGTCATGCTTAGGGATTTTTGTAGATATGATGACGAGGTGTTCATGGATGTTGATTGATCCAGTTTGTAGGCCTATTGACTAGATGCGACAAAATGGCCTATAAAAGATTGTCCCCTAAAGCATAATTTCATAAATGACAATTGATAACTGAATTGCTTTACCTTGTGACAATTTTGGATCAAGAAAAATTGGTTAGATCATCATTTGTTACAATACATTTCATAACATTGACATCTTTGCTGAGAGAGGCATACCCAAGATCAACACATAAGCTAACATTACATGTACAATTAAAAAGTGTTGATCTATGATTGGATGGTTGTTTATATGATCATAGCCATCACGTTTTCTATTGTATTAGTCTTTAAAGTGCAACCTCGCTAGATGGAACTAGATTCGGGGCCTTTTATCTCGTTCACTCAATCATCCAATGTACGAGTCTAACCATGCGAATAAAGCAGTTGAATTTGAACATGGTAGACACCATCTAATTACCAGCCTATGATGGAATTCATTAATAGATGTGAGAGAAACTGATGATGTTAATGGCTCTCAAGGTACTGGATTTCTATATGTGTGGTGTGAATGAATGAGTTGAAGTCTAACACTAAAAGAAATATTTCGGTCGAAGGCTAATGATGAAAACATTTCACCGAGAGAGAGGAAACTTTCTGTTGATGTATGCAAGCTCCAAAGTACTAAATGAAGAGTTTCTAATTCAACTTCCTGGATAATGAGTTTATCGATAGGAAGCGACTTGTCATAGGAGGGCCTTGATGTATCCCCCATCAATGACACGAAATGGGTAACATGATTTGAGATAATGACATTGGTGTGAAATTGGTTGAGGAACGATAAACGTTTGGAATGAAGGGATAAGTGTATCGTAGCAGATATGAACTGAATGACTTCTCTTGAACACATCGACGACACTGAATGGAGTTGTAAGAATTGGCCCATAACTGAAAATGAAGGCTTTGAAATGGTGTGATGAGCCAAAAGACAAGTAGATTTCCCAACCCAACAACCGCAAAGATGAAGTGGAAGAGTGTCATGTTCAAGAGAGGCTCACTGCCATTAATAGGTAGAGTATCCCATTTTCCAATTTCCCCAACCATTTATGGTTAGTACCTCTTATTTTTTTTAAATCTTGAGGAGGATAACATATGCTTGATCTATAAGTTCATTCTTGAATGATGACATTTGAGCATCTTTAATGAAACCTGAGAAGGAGTGGTTCAATCCAATCACGCTCAATGATTCCATCGTTGTTTGATGTTTTTGTGAGTCCAACGAAGGTCTAACTCGTCATATTTTTCATGTTTAGAGAGTTTGAAAAAGAGGAAAAAAATAAAATTCCAAACCTTCATTTTCATAAATAGTCCCTTAAGTCTGAAAAGGAAGAAAACGATTCTTAAGCAAACCTCTTAACCATGTTCGACTAAGGTATTTCTATTTCATAAATAGTCTATCTCAGTCCGGAAAAGGGTTAAACTTATACTAAGTAGATGTCTCTTCATTTACTTTAACGAGTTTGAAAAGACAAGAGAATGACAATATTTTATTTTTTTTGGAGTCTAAAAAGAGTTGAAAGACGACTCCAGGGGGTTCCTTTTTCATAGGTTTATAGAGCCTGAAAAAAAACGATAAAAGTATGCTCTCTAGTCAAAATTACATCTTTCAATTCAGACATCATCAAATCTGTTAAACAACTATAAACCTTCTCAAAACACCACCAAAATATTAAAAATACCTATTTCATGATAAAAATGAATCACATTTAGGTCAAAACAATAAAATATTAAAATAATGATGAAAATGACCATAGAAAATGTAAAAGGTAACTCATTTTTACCATCATATTTTACCTCTTGGAGAGTGAGTTCTAAGTGTATTTTCCCCCAGTATTTACAGTTGATTATGAACAATCCAATGGATCATTTAAAACATCGTCACTTCCAAGTAAGAGCTATAACCTTTCTCTTTCCTTTTATGGTTCCATTTTGTGATTTCATGCACATTTGTCAAGTTTTTGAGGGCCTTAGGGATCTAATTCCTCACCCTAGGTCCAACGCACCCCTAGAAGGTTGAAAGGTGCGTTGAAAAAGAGAAAAAAAACACTAGGGATGGTGCTACAACAAACTATTTTCCCTTTGGGGGTTGCATTGAGCACAATTCCCAACCTTGTTTTGCTTGTTTTTCTCAAAATTTCTCTAGTTTTTTGCATGAAACTTTTCCTAATGATCCTTTTTGTGATGTTTCAGGTGTCTATTGGAAAAAAAATGAATTTGATATGGAGGTAAAGAGAACATGAGGAACAAGATTTGATTGCAGCTAATGATCTTACCACAATCCAGGCTTTGAAGATGGTCAACTCTTAAAAATTTTCTAGCTTCCTGGTATGAGGCAACAGATGAAACTATTGGGGTATAATGTTTGTGCATGGGATGTTCAGACACAAGCATTCAAACTTGGTGAAAATATGTTGGAAATATAGGTAGAAGACATAAACTTCTTGATTGGTCTGTCAAGGCGAGGTGCCCCCATATCTTTATATGGGTCAAGGAGTGGTGCAGAGACAATTAAGGATTACATCAGTGCACATTGTCGGCCAAGATTCCAACCGACTAAGGATGGAAAAATTTACATCAAGGATGTGGTTTGTTTTCCCTTATGAACAATCATGTTTATTATCGCTAGATTGGCTAGTAGTGTGACTCTACATGTGGTGAATAAGTCACATATGCAGTATTCTCTAGAGTGTTTGGAGCTGACAATACTCAACTAGAGTGAGGGATTATTAGTAAACATGAAGGAGCAACTAACCAAGGAAAAATATGGAAGGCTAAAGAACTTTAGCTATAGTTTGATCTTGGTTTATTTTTCCTAAGATCAGATTCCATTTCTCAGGCCACAACTTATCTTGCTCGAGCTTGCAGATCCAAGAGTCCCATGAATGAGGATATTGTTGGATCCCA
This sequence comes from Pinus taeda, assembly GCA_000404065.3. Classification (NCBI taxonomy): domain Eukaryota; kingdom Viridiplantae; phylum Streptophyta; class Pinopsida; order Pinales; family Pinaceae; genus Pinus; species Pinus taeda. The sequence continues at coordinate 26,068 of APFE030095589.1, read as the reverse complement.
TGTCCAACATGCAAGTCCATCATCGGTGAGCTTCACACATGTCTTCTTCATATGGCTTTGCATGCAACTCATTATGATAGAAGACCATCCATACACAGGGATGGATTTCTGTAGAGACCTAGAGCTCATGTTTCTTGATGGCAAGAGATGGGGTGCCATAGGTAAAACATTTTGACCATTTTTAGATTTTTTAGTTTTACAACCTTTTTGTGATTTTTGATGTATCTGAGACTAAACTATTGGTTTTTATACATGCAGATATTGGACACATTCGACCTCTGGGATTGTCTTATCTTCATCGTGTAAGAGACCCACAACCTGCACCAGTAAAAGTATGGGATGTTGCATGAGGAAGAAAAGTATTAAAGGATCTCAATGTGGTTGAAACCCTTGCACAGGTTGAGCATCACATTGAGGGGTTGACCCATGGCATAGTTGAAACTAGGATCAACAAGATCCCTATGATACTGCAACAACATACTATTGGCATGCCTAACTGTATTAGTCAGCTATTATGCAAGATGGCTCGCATAGTGGTGTGCTACCATGAGCACTATGATTAGTCTACTAGGATGCTTATATCCATATTTTGATTGCATGTATATTTTAGGTCGTGTGGCAACATATGTTTCAAACAAAAATTGTGTAAAACCAAAATTTGATACATACACACACACACACACACATATATAGTGTTTCTTATGGTTCTATTATCTCTTTCAATATATGTGATGTGTATTGAATTTTATTTACATGTGTCACAAATGTATATCTAAAACATGATTAGCCAATGCATTTCTCAATGCATTTAGATTTATAGATATGTGTTGATATTGGATAAAATAAAAATATCTTTCTAGAAGGATCAGATAGGATTCGAAGTTCTTATCCAAGGTAGGATCAGATAGGATTCGAAGTTCTTATCCAAGGTAAATGGTTGAAACAACTCCTGAAAGCTTCTGGAAGATGAAGCTTCGAGATTATTTTTATTTTTCCTGAATTTCTAGAATCAACACAGCCCCAATAAGGAACAACCTCTTGTTGATCAACGTTGGTGCAAAACTGAGAAACATGTTGTTGAACGCATGTCCCTAAAGGGCTAGAGTCCATTGGACATTAAAAGCACTGAAATGAAGTGGTCAGACCTAGAAACTCAGGGATTTGGGAGAGTCATGCTTAGGGCTTTATGTAGGTATGATGACAAGGTGTTCATGGATGTTGATTGATCCAGTTTGCAGGCCTATTGACTAGATGCAACAAAATGGCCTACTGATAAAACACTAAAACGCTTTTTTGTATATTATGTTGATCTAAATGATAGGGTAGATATGCAATAAAGAAGCATTGACTTTTCTGTTTGATGTCGGAAGAGATGTTCCTTTCTCAAGCTACAACATAAAAAAATAAATAAATAAATAAA
>APFE030095589.1:0-13105 GCA_000404065.3 Pinus taeda | reverse complement strand
CTCTGATTATATTATGAACCCTTAGACTCCTATATATAGAAAGGAGGTCTTGTCATTTGTATCATCAAAGAATTGTTCATTTGTGTAATGTAAAGGAGGTTTCCCCCTCGAAGAGGCTAAATTCTAAGGCGTTGATCTATCTTTTCTATATTTTTGTGAGGTTGTTTCATAACAAAGTGGAGGAACTATCATATCTCTATTAAGATAGAAGGTGGAAAGAAGATTGTTATCCAAGAAGATACAATTGAGCAATGTATTTCACATCTTTTTTAAGGGTAATCCTATGGAATATTATCCATATCACATGAACTGTCTATTTTTTCTTCAATTGTCAAACTTTCCATCTTCTCATTGGTTTGTAACCAATAGAAAATGATGATTTGAAAGAGAAGATTGCAAATGATAGGTTTTTGGCATTGTCTCTGGATGAGGTTATGACTATAGATAATACTTCATGGATCTGCATAAGAATTTATATGGTTAATAACCATATTATGCATTCTTATCTACTTGGGATTGAAAATATGAGAGAGGATTATACAAATGAAAATATTTATGAACTTGTTCTTAATAGTTTGAGGAAAGTGGAATGGATCATTTAATGATTGCAAAACAGTGGGTATGTGTTGGAGCAGATGGAGCATCAATAATGCAAGGAAAAAGGTGTGGCCTTTGTGTTAGATTAAAACTATTAGCTTTACCATATATGCTTAATATTCATTGTATGGGTCATAGGATCAATCTTGCATTTAAAATAGTAATCAATTTTCCATGAGTTTCAAAAGTTGAAGATCTTGTACGTGAGACTCATGCATACTTTTCTCATAGTCCCAAATGATTTTTAAAGTTTCAATAATTTGTAGATGGTGCTATGGATGGAAAAAAACTATTGAAAGATGTTGATACAAGATATATCTCATTGAATGGACTAGCTCAAAGACCATTTAGTGACTTCAAAGTTTTGGTAGGGTTGATGTATGAAAATCGCTACGATGTAGACAAAGTTCAAGATCTTCTTTTTCGACTAACTAATATAGAGACATTATTGACATTGGCTGGAATTATTCTTATGCTACATGAAATGAATGTCCTCCTGAAAATGTCTCGGAATCACACAAATTATATTGCAGAATACACAAATGAAAGAAAGTCAACATGCCTTGCATTGGATAATTTGTATATGATGTCAGAGTCTTTTACTATTCCAGAATTTGAAAATTGGACTAAGATCATCAATATAGAAAATATTGGATCCTTTTTATGTTTAATGAAAAAGGGATATTATGTATCGCAGTGGGTGGGTATATGGTTTCCTTTCATTATGGTAGTAATATGAGACAAATCACCAAAGAGTACCATGTTAAGAGATCAATTTGATAATATTATGCTTTCAGTGAGACAAAATTTGATAGAAATTTCAAGATCACTAACATCAAATATAAGAGAATTATTTCCTTTAGATGAATTGTTAGAGTCCATGTGTGTGGTATACCCTCAATATTGGAACAATTGTCAATGTCCAAGAACTTTAAAAGCTTATTTTCGAAAGAGATTAAATTTTTTAGTAGACCACTTTTGCAAGAATGTCTGGATACATGGAGAATAGATTGAAGGTATTCTAGATTCATCAAAATTGTATACACAAAGTGGATGATTTGTTGAAAAAATGTGCAAGAAATATCATTTTTTGGAGAATCCTAATGAAAATGGTGCTATAACAATATTATGGACTACTTTAAGTGCTAGCCAATACCTACAAGAAAACATATCAGAATATTTCAAATTAGTAGATTTTTGTCAAACCATGATTTTGGGATTAGTGGAGGATGAGAGAATGTTTAGTGCACTATCATTCTTGAATCAAAAGTTGAGGAACAAACTTGATAAACATAAGGATACAACTTTCAGATTATATGTAACAATGTATGACATTAACAATTTTCCATATGAAAGAGCACTAGCTCTTTGGCAATTAGATTGTGATAGAAGGGGAGAAAACAATATAATGAATTTCTATAATGAACTTGATACATATCATAATGTTTTGGAGGCTCATAATGATAGTTCATTTGGAAAATATCATGTTCACAATGTAGAAAAAGAGGACCAAGATTAGAACTGGTAAATTGATATACCCTAAGACGTAATCTAATTTGATATATGTGAGGGGACACTTATTTTGGTATACATGTTCCATTGATCATGCAATATCACTATATGTCATTTTAAGGTAAAAATAGGTTCTATATTTTGTATTTTTCATTATAACATTGCAGCCACATTTCTTTGATGCATGTTGTTTTAAGATTGATGTTTCAAATTTAATCATTACATTGTTTGTTTCTTATCTGTGACAAGAGATGAAGTTGGGACATATTTATTTTCACATAGATAGTGTCTAACTAGTATTAAGTGATAAATAACTAATTTAACAAGACTAACACAAAGCAACAATTGGATCATTCAAGTACATGAAACTACCTTGAGGTCTAGCTTCGATATCGTGGAAAATTTTAATGGTTTGTATGTTTCTTTTGTTTAGGGAATTTCGTTGAGTTTTAAGTTTTGGATTTATTTTGGCCAAAGATTATGTTAGTGCCTTGAATTATTTTAGTTCTTATTTCATGTTTAGATTAATAGATATATTTTTTATAATTATTATTGTTTTCTTTATATATTTGGTGGTTTGAAGAAAGTTGTTTTGTTTTCCTTTCACTTTGTGGCATGACTTTAGAATATTCACTTTTAGAATCTAGTTGACTACTATGCTTATTTTGTATTTTCTTGGAAAATAATTATTGATATTTGGAAGGGGCAATGACCGATGTGTAGCTAAGCGAAGAGAAATATGGTTTATGTACTAGGTTCCTGAACATTCATCGTAGGAGACATATAAGCATGAGACCAACATTCTTTTGTATAGGGCCTTGTCGATCATTTGTCGACCATGCTTTCAAGTCTTTCAAGTGATAAGTTGTTTGAGTTCCAAAATGTTCTTAGGACCATTAAGGGATGAGATAACATGATTTAGTCCAACTCATGTCCCGAATCAACTTTTTACTTATTGGTGTAAGTCTTTTGTTACCACTTCTTATGACCAACAAAATTCTACCATACTATACTTTCCTGTGAGCAATGTCACTTCTTGGTAGGTCCCTCCACTGTGCCACTAATTGCACAATAGACACACACTAGTAAATATCATATTCTATAAATCTCTCTAGTCTGAGTTATTGGTGACCTTTTCATACCCAACCATTATAGTCTTGTAGGTCTATTTTTTTGTCATATCTTTATTTTATGTTATTTTGTGCCTTTATTTTAGCACCATCCTATATTTCAACGTTTTTAGGTAGTGAGCAATTGTTACTTTGACACAATACTAGCAACTCAAGTGTCAACATAATTATTGATTACAAGAATGTGGCATTCAATATTGCAAAAGGAGTTATTTATTTTTCTTCGTTGCATGAAGGATGATTGAACTAGCATTGAATTGTTTCCTATATAGTAGTGTTCATATTTAGTATTTAGTGTCTTACATGATCATGTTATATTTTTGAAAAGTTCAATTTTTATCAAGGATATGTTTTTGTTGGGCTATGAAAAGGATTATATTATTGGTCTATGTGGTTAGGTGTTAGGATTTATAAAGGGTGTGGTTTTATATTGGTACTGGAAATGAAGTCAGATTTGATGAAGTTGGGACCTATTTCTTTTGATATCGATAGTGTCCTAGTATTAAATGATAAATAACTAATTTAAGAAGACTAACTCTAGGCAATAATGGGCTTATTCAAGTACATGAAATTGTGTTGATGTGTAGCTCTGATATCTTGGAAAATTTTAGTGGTTTGTTTGCTACTTGTGTTTAGAGGATTTTGTCGAGTTTGAAATTTTTGGTTTGTTTTGGTCAAATATTTTGTTAGTCCCTTGAATGCTTATAGTTCTCATTTCATGCATAGATCCATAGATCTATTTTTATTATTGTAATTATTGTAATAGGCTATTTTTTCACATTTGTTCAATAGGCATGCAAACCGAATCAATCCATATATGTGAACACCTTGTCATTATCTCTACACAAAGCCCTAAGCATGACCTTTCCAAATCCCTGAGTTTATGAGTTTGATTACTTCAAATCAGTGCTTTTAAGGCCCAGTACACCCTGCCCATTTAGATACCTATGTTTAGTAGCAAGTTTCTCCATTCTACACCAACGCTAATCAACAACAGCTTGTCCCTTGGTTGGGGTGCGTTGATTCTAGAAATTCATGAAAATTAAAAAGAATCTCAAAGCTTCCTCTTCAAGAATATTTCAAGGGTTGTTTTAACCATTTATCTTGGATAAGAAATTCAAATCATATATGATCCTACCTTGGAGACTTCATCTCTTATCCCTTGAGTTCATCCTCCCATCTTAAGTGGATCTCAAGCCTAGATTGGTAAATGGATAATAATTCCTAAACTACCATCCCTCTCCTATAAATTTACTGCATATACAACATTAGGGTTGGATTTTGGAGACTGATCATGCCCTCATGTTGCTTCCTTCAATCTAAGAGAGTCCTCATCTTCAAGCATTAGGGTGACATTGAGGTGTGCTTTGTTACAAGGAATGACACGTCAACTTGGGGAGATCTCTACAAGATCAACTACTATTCTTGGTTGTAAACCCTCTCCTATTGATATTAATATAAAGAGTATACCATTTTCCTATATTTTTTATGTTACATTTATATTCAAGCATTTCAATGCTTTGTTGATCTATTGAATAGAGTAATTGAATTATGCTACATAGATGTTATGGATCCTTGGCTTGTTTTTATTGTATGTGTAGGTTCTAATTATATCAATCAAAGCTACCATTGAATCTTATAAGTTAGAAGGAAAGTAAAGGTTGAGATGGATTCCAAGTAAGCCTCTTTCCCATTTTTCAATTTCTCTAAGGGAAACTTTATATTCTTTTCTTTCTGTTGTTCTGGACGAGTCCACTAGATCTAGGGAAGGTACTTTTGTCTGTAATCATAAATTCCACATAAAAAATTGGCAACTCCACTCAGGGATTGTTTCTTTACCTTAGTGGTTTCCTTGACCTTAGCCCTTGTATCACCTCTTGAATAGATCTCCATTACCTCACTCAGATTGGATTCACCCTAGGAACACCTTGCATTGAGACTAATTTGGTCTCTTGTGTCGGAACTTCACCCATCTTGATCAGCACTCCCCCTGGTCTGGAGACAGAGTGTTGTAGCACTCCCCAACCTTCTCTGTACCTGCAATACATAGCACTGGTGCCTTTTTAGCACCTTCCCTGACCCTTATTTGATGCAAAAAAAATCATTTTTATGATTTTCTCTCTGATTATCTTTGTTCTTGTTGGTTTTCCTCATTTTTTTGAGTGTGTCTTGGTCTCTCAGAAGTCTTAATCTTGTTTTATTTTGGGTTTGAGTGCCTTTGATAAGAATTTGTTTCCATTTTCCTTTGTTCTTGTTAATTAGGTCATTAGAAAACTGATTTCTTGATCATTGATTGCTTGAAAGAATTGATGTTTCAGTCATCATTCTGAATAGTTTATTTTATCAATGATTAGGCAAACATCTTAGTTTTCAACTGAAAGTTAAGTGGAATTAAAAAGAAAAATCCTATGCATTTTGCATTTCATTTAGGGTTTTGCGTGTAAAATTGAAATTTGGAATAGTTGCATTAGGGAAAAATATTCAATGATCTGGTTTGTTGCATCTTGTATGTTGCATAATTATTTATTCTCTTCCCTCCCGTACATATATTTTCATTGAAAAGAAGATTTCATTTTGTCATGCTAGGTTGCATCTTTAGGATATTCAAGTGAAATTCACGGTGAGCCTTGAAAAATGAAACTTAATTCAAGATAAACTTTAAATTTATTGAATCAATCTTAAGAAGAATTACAAACATTAACACAAACATCTAGAGGTCTACACTAGAGTCGTGTTCCAACGTCTATAAACATAGGAGCTATCATTTTTTTCTAGCGTTGCATTCCAGGGGTGATATCATGTTCCACGTACGTAAGTGTATCAAATTGTTCTCCATGTACCTCCGGGTATATTGGATGGAGCTCCATGCATGAAAAGTATATGGGAATGTTCTCATCATACGGTTACACATTCTACACTAACATGGAATTCATTTCCACATACCATCGAGTATATTTTGGAAGTCCACCATAGGTTGTTATCCTCACCATAGGTAACCGAGTCAGACACCTTGTACACTATGATATACCAAACACAACATTCGACGAGATTACCTGCACGTACGTAAATCCTTGGTTCTCCAAGGTTGTATATTGCAGTTTAGACTTGCTTGGTAAACCTTTATGCCTGGATTACCCTGTTTGACTTATTTTTGTTGTTAATTTTTGAAATTCATTAAACCAATGTGGAAGAACAACACCCTACACTCCATCGTTCGCGTAGAATGAAAAATAAGCCTCCTCTTCCACCTGAGGCAACTCCTGGCCATCGTCAGAAGCATAAAAATATGTAGATTACCAAATCTAGTGCTTTAGGAGCTACTACGTCTACTCCTCCACTTGAAATAGATCCACCAGAATCATCTTTTCTTTTGAGTACTGAACCTGAGATTACTTCTCCATTTGTTGGTGAGTGTGACACAGTCGAAACAGAAGCAACTGAAATCTCATTACCCGAGGTTATTGAACCTAACTAATCAGAGATGACACAACTTGAGGTTATACAACCTGAGGCACCTTAGTTATTTACATCTATTACTTCAGGACCTTACTCTTCTCTTCCTCTATCTCAAACCCAACCACAACCCATATATCTTGGACCCAACGGTGAACCACTTCGACCTAGTCTTGTGAGTATCAAAGAGATTCCATAAGAAGAGCCTCAACCCTCCTCTCTAATTTGATTAGGGGCTCATTTTTATCATGCCCGTCCTTTTCCTTCTCCTCATACTCGATCACAAGATATTTTATATGGTTCTTTTCCTTTCAACTCTCCTTTGAGTTTCCCTCAGAAACCCTCTTTGGGACAATTAACAATGACTGAATCTGCTATGATTTCTCTACCTGTATATATTACCATGACCGAGACAACCCATGTTGCAACTTCATCCATTTTTGTAACATCGCTAGAGACACTTTTATACGGTGTCCCATATGTCCCGCCTAGTTACCAATATTTGTCTAGTACCCTTTCTAGCACAACATCCAATCCATGGAACTCTCCCATTTCATCTACATATGGAATTTCATCTGGGACTTCTTTGATGAGCACTACATAGTCTTCTCCTCCTCCTCCATCTACTCCTATGGTTTAGCAGCAAGTTGGTCCTTATGTTTGTGGGTATGGACACCTACGACAGCCCAATCCACCACCTATTGGGAACCCTCCTATTGGGGGCAGTTTCCTCCATATAACCCTCCTCTTTTGATAGGGGGGGAACTTGTTGCAGGGATATTTTCATCTCCTCGATTTAGTTATCAGCCTCATGTGAGTCCTCCACATTCGAGGATGGCTACTAATGTTTGGAAACCTACCACACCCATATAACCTAGTTCAGTTATGGCTTCATCTTTAATATCTCAACCAGTTACACCTACATCTTAAATTCCTATTCATCAACCTATATCTCAACCTGTTCAAGATCAAGTGAATGCAAGTAAACCTTTACAGGAGACATCTTTAACTCAACCTGTTCCACTAGTATCTGTCACTTTGCAAGCCATTTATACCCATCCTTTTCAACGTAATTTACAATCACAATCACTTGGTTAGGCCATTCCTAAAATTCAAGTGGGTCAGAATGTATATGGTATGGAATAGGAACAATCTATAAAACTATATGTTAGGATGATGCAAAATAACACAGTGAAATAATATCAACTATATCAAGGTATACCTCAAATTATTTACAATCAGCAAATTGAAACGTAGTTGTTTCAACCTTTATAAGTTTATCCTGGAGCTAGGAAGCAAGGTTATGTGTATACTAGTTATCAAAATCCTCCCTATCCAAGAACAAAGATACCTATCATTCAAGTAATCCCATCATACCCAAGGTATCCTCCATTGGACCTCAATAGGAAGTATCCATTCATAGAAACTCTCGAATTGTCAGATTTGACCAGGCCCACTAATGATCCCATTGCTCATTCTCCTTGATGGTTGGTTATTCCCACAAGATTTCCCAGTGATATCCATAAACTCAATGGAAATACTGGATAATACCCATCTATATATGTGATGACTTATCAATTGTGGTGTTCTTCAAACTCTCTCAATCAAGACTTTGTTTGTTTGTGTCTTTTCCAGTGCACACTCACCGATATGGTAGCAAAATGGTATATTGAACTACCAAGAGCTTCGTTCGATAATTTCAGTGCCTTCGCTACCACATTCCTAACATATTTCCAGCTACACATCTGATATGAGACTAGAACTGAACTTTTAACCAATTTCAAACAAACTAATGCCACTCACATTTCAAATCACATTCATGAGTGGCGACGTCATCATAGTTTGGGTAAAAATATTGTCCTTGACCAATTTTTAGTTGAATGGTTCATTAAGTTTGTGTTTCCATCCATCATAGAATATGTTGCTAAGGGCGAAGTTGTGACTAAAGAGCAAGTAATTTCTCGTGCCCAGTATTCAGATATTATTTATACCCAATTCAGTGTGCTTTATGACAAAACACCAAATGCTCGGCGACCTTCCAATACTGTTCCTCAACCTCCTTGTAAAGAATCATGTGTCATCGATGGCATGATTGGTTCTAATAGCCAACATTCGGTGAGTAAACCATCTAGTTCAATTCTTTTTGTGGCTACTTAAAGCCCTCCTTCCGCCACTCCTACGACTTCTACTTCTGAGTTCAATATCATTGAATATTGCAAAGGAAAATCTCAGAAACCAGTAAGTAAGAAGAAAGGAAAAGGTAAAAAGAAGCAAGATAATCCTTCATAGGATAAACAAAAAAATCAGTGTTCTAAAGAAAATCGCAAACCTCGTTACCCATGTTTGATTTGTAATGAGGAGAATTTCACTCATGATTATCCACACCGGATGGAAGTGAATCAATACCTTAAATCATCTACTACACCCGTTGTGTTGACAAATCGATTTCTGAATTAGGAGACCAATATGGTTTCCCGGGATCCCTCTTCCTCTAACTTAGTTTTGATGCTTTCATCTGCTAAGCCAAAAAATGACATTATGGTGGCCATCGAAAGTAAAGACTACGGTAATGTGAATCCCTTGAATGATCAGGCTACTGATCAACCTACCAGTTCAATTGCATCTCCATCGGATCGTACTCCAAATGCCATACCTACTAAGTTGACGATTAATCCTCCCAAATGTGTTATCCATAAATCGACTTTCAAACCTCGTGCAAAAGCCACTCAAAATTATAACATAGTTGAGGATCTCGCTCAATTTCCTTTAGTTATGTCCACTCTCAAGGTGTTACAAAACTATCCCACCCAAAAGAAGGCTTTGCTTTCTGCAATTGGTTGTATTGATCCTTTAGATTCCAGCCTAGTAGTTTTTAACCATGAGAACCATACACCTCGACTTCTATCTCAATTAGATTTTATGATCCAGGTTTTCATTTGCGGTAAGAATATCGATCAGTCCATTGTGGACGAGGGAGCCTCAACCTACATTATATCTTTGTCTTGTTGGAAGGCCATTGGTTCTCCATAATTAAGTTGGTGACCAACCACTCTTAAGGTTTTTGATGGAAGAATATACAAGCCTTGTGGAATTTTGAATTCCCTACAGGAAGAATTAGGCGGAAATACCTTATCCATATAAGTCGAAGTTATCGATGGACCGCTAAATTAAAATCTTCTATTGGGTCATATGTGGGTTTATTCCATGGCTATGGTTGTTTCAACATATTTTAGAATGATCATTTTTTCTCATAAAGGCAGTATAGTGGTCATTGATCAACTCACTTTATTTGCCTCTAGTTCTCAAGTTGTTGGAAGCGTCCCTCTCATGGGAGAAGCCCCTCACACATATTGACATCTTGGGGTTGGACTGCTTAAGAATTACCCTCTCATGGGAACCTTTTCACTTCCTCCTCCTTCACTTCCCGACAGCTCTACTTCGGTTGCCTATATCAATATGATATCTTCTTATACTACTCTAGCTAATCCTTGGATAGTGCCATATGAATCTAATATAGACAAATTTCGTATCATATGTCGCTCAACCCCATTGAGCTCCACTATGAAGCCATTTATTCGGCCTGTGCGACACATTCTGATCCCTCCTCTTTGATCAATTGGGTTGATCATTCCTTATATTATGGCACATCCTCTAATCCTTTTTCTCGTACATTTTCTACTAATGAGAGCATCATGGAGGTCATGCTTCCGAATGATGTACCATGGGATGATCATCACCATCGTTTCTCCTTTCTAGATTCCTACGAGAATAATCTTAGTGAACTCTATCGACCCAATATCATTGAGTTGTCTACAAATTTTGTATCCATTCACGATGTCGATTCTGAGAAGAACTTTTCAAATATTCAAGAGACTATCCCTCTCAATATTTTGATCAAACCTGGCATTTTCAAGAATCTGCATATCGATGCTTCTTGCTCTCCCGATGAGATCAAGACCTATAAAGCCCTTTTCCATAAGTTTTGAGATGTTTTTGCTTGGTCTTACGAAGAGATGCCAAGTTTTGGCCCAAACATTGTTGTACATGAAATCAAGACATATCCCAATGCTAAGCCATTTTGGAAACTCCTCCATTTTCTCCTTCCCAAGAAGGCTTCCATTATTAAATTTGAATTTGAAATAATTCTACGCACTAGTTTCATCTACCCAATACCTTTAACTGATTGGGTGTCAAACATCGTTCCTGTCATGAAGAAACAGGGAACAATTCAAGTGTGTGTCAATTATTAGGAAATTAATCATGCTTTCCCTAAGGACAATTATCTTACCCCGTTCATCGACCAAATTGTTGGTGATTGTGTTGGTTGTGAAAAAAATTAATTTATGGATGGTTTTTTCAGATACAATCATATCAACATTCTCCAAGCATACCAACATAAAACTGCATTTATTTGTTCCTAGGGCACATTTGCGTCTCAAAAACTCCCTTTTGGATTGAAACATGTTGGGGCTACATTTCATAGGGAAATGAATTATGCCTTCCATCACATCAAACATATTGTGTAGCCATATTAGGATGATTTTCCCGCTCACTCGAAACATCGGGTGGACCACCCGATGCATCTTAGGGCCATATTTTTACGTTGTAGACATTATAACGTTTAGCTCAATCAACACAAGTGTGTGTTTTGTGTAAATTCCAGTCGACTTCTCATTTTCGTCATATCGAAACATGGAATTCATATTGACCCATCGAAAGTCCAAGCGATCTAAGATTTTCCTACTCATTCTTCCCTCCTTCAACTTCAATGACTCCAAGGGAAGGCTAACTTTCTTCGAAGGTTCATTCCCAACTACGCCGAACTGACCAAAGGATTTACTCACTTGTTAAAGAAAGGGGTTCCCTTCCATTGGGATGACGTTGCTCAAAAGGCACTCAATGCATTGAAAAATGTTATTATTCGGGCTTCTTTGTTGTATCCCACAGATTACCAATGCGATTACTTCATGTACCTCATCATTGTAGTCACTACCATTGCTATGGTATTGTTCCAAGAGGATTATGTAGGGGCCAAACATCCTATTTATTATTTGAGTCAGAACTTGAATGATACCGAGATCAAATACACTCATGTCGAAAAGTTGGCTTTGGCGGTTGTCCAAGATGTCCAAAGGTTTCACAATTATATATTGCTCCACAAAACTATGGTTGCTTTTATTACAACCCCATAACATACATATTGTCACGACAATTTCTAGGGGAAATTACTCCAAGGGGATTTTCATCCTCCAAGAGTTCGATTTCGAGTTCATCAAATCCAAGTTGAAGAAATCCTTAGTTTTTTCTAAGATAATTTGACCTTCCCACTACTAAAACTGAAACAATGTCTGGTGATTTTATTCAAGATGATTCATTGTTCCTGATCATGTCATATGACTCATGGTGTGGATACATTATCATATATCTCCAAACCCAGACTTTCTAGTCTGATACTTCTCACTCTTACCAACGACGTATCTGATATCAAGCTAAGAAGTATATTATAATCGATGACACCCTTTATCATCGTGGTATCGATATGGTTTTTCAAAGGTGCCTCACTTATGAGGAGGTCGAGAAAGTCCTGAATAAATGCCATGTCGTGGCATGTAGTGGTCATATGTCTAGTTATGCCACCACACAAAATATTTTGCGCGCTGACTACTTTTGCCTACTATGTTCTGAGACTGCATTCTCACAGTTCAAAATTGTCACACCTACAATATATATGATCGTAAAACTCGTGCTCCACCTATTCCTTTACACCATGTTATTGTCGTTGGACCATTTACGAAATGGGGCATTGGTTTCATGACATGTAACCCTCACTCGTTCGGGGGACATGGAAATATCATCGTAGCAGTTGACTATTTTACCAAGTGGGTCAAGGCAATGCCAATATACAATAACGTTGGTGAAACAATTGCTCTATTTTTCTTTAACCTAACATGATGTCGTGATGGCTAATGAAGCCCATAAGAAACGTATCAAGGAGCAATATGAAAAGAGTGTTAAGCCTCATGTCGTCTCGGAAGGAGACCATGTCTTTTTATATGATCAATAGTCTAATAAATTAGGATCAGGGAAGTTCAAGCTATTGTGGCTAGGTCCATACATTGTCAAACGTGTTCTTGCTAAAGGGGCCTATGAGCTTGTTGATTTCGATGGAATTCCATTGGTGCAACCTAGAAATGGGTTGTATCTTAAGAAATACTATGCTTTATTTTTTGTGTAGTTCATTGTGTACATGTTGTATATAGGTGTTGTTAGTGTCGGTCTTGAATGCCCTCCATCAGTGATCAAATATGCTCTTACAAAGTGATTTTGAAGTTTCAAGGTCAAATTTTGTCATTTCAAAGAGTTTTCAAGCAAAATTTGGTCACTAGGCATTAGGTCTAGGGTTTGCTTTCACT